>PVJO010004929.1:0-49658 GCA_004026905.1 Hystrix cristata
TGTGCTTGCAAGGCAAGAGCTCTAACCACTGAGCTAAATCCCCAGCAAGAAGCCTTTAGAGATGAGCAATCTTTACTGACTGGCAGAGGTTCACAACACATTGATGAAAGAAGGAGGCAGAGTCCAGCACAGAATCACACACACACACAGGACCCACACAGTAAATGTTCACCGTCTCTGCCTCTGGGTGGTAGCATTTCAGCTGTTCTGGTGACTTAATACTTTTCTTCTTAATACTTTCTGAATGGTTTGAATTATTACTACTTATTTTTGGACAACAAATATGGCTCATGTATCCAAAAGCAATGTAAAAGACACAATAGAAGCAGGCATCATGGCACGCGCCTGTAATCCTAGCACTCTCGGTGGCTGAGACAGAAGGATTGCAAATTTGGGCCCAACCTGGGCAACTGAGATACTTGGCAGGGCCCTGTCTCAAAATTTTAAAAATTTAAAATGTAGCTGGAAAAAAAAGAAAAGCATAGCTAGGGATGTAGCTCATCGTGAAGGCCCTGGGTTCAGTCCCCAGTACTGCAAAAATAAAAGGCAAAATAAAAGGAGATTTCTGATGAAATGAACAAGAAAATACCTGTTTAATCATTTGGTTTCCCAGTTAATAAAGTATGCTGTGAAGAATGGGCCCTTGGGGCTGGGGATTTAGCTCAAGTGGTAGAGCGCTTGCCTAGCAAGTGCAGGGCCCTGAGTTCAATCCCCAGCACCCCCCCAATAAAAGAATGGGCCCTGTTGTCTTCCTGCTCTAGAGGGATTTAAGGAACCAGCTCTCTACACTTCCTGGCTGGGGCCTGAGGAGGCCTTCACCGTGTGGAAAACCCAGCGAGCCTTTAACAAATATGAGAGGTCCGCAGCATTGGTCAGCAACAGCCAGTTCTTTGTGAAGCCACTCGATACGATTGTGGGCAAAGCATGGAACATGTTCGCTTCAAAGTAAGTAAAAACAAGTCTTCAAACCTTCCTCACATTAGGCAGGTAATATGGTGTTGAAACGCAAGGCAAGTGTCAGGCCTTGGGCTGGTGACTTATGCTTCATTTCATCATCCATAGGGTGGGTCTTAACTGGGAAACCATGTGGCTGAATTCACTGAGATAATCATGTACTCAGTACTTGGGCTACACTATAACTGTTACATTGATATTATTGTTGACTAAATGAGTAGTTTCTAAATCAGATAAAATTAAAGTAGAAATTTTATTTTAAAACTGAGACAATCAGCTAGTTTTCAAAAATAAGATTCTTGGGCCAGGCGTGGTAGCACACACCCAGGATCGCAGCACTCGGAAGGCGGAGGCAGGAGGATCACTGTGAGTTTGAGGCCAGCCTGAGTAGTAAGTTCAAAACCAGCCTGAACTACATATTGAGAACCCGTCTCAAAAAAAGAGATCCTTGGGAGAGTGGAAAAGAGCTTGATCTTCCTCAGTAACATACACAGTATGTTCATATCTGCTTAATACTAAGAAATGTTCCAGCAACCATATTGACCCCTGCTGGTTGACGATGACCGTCAGAGCCCAGTTCCCAAATGGCTGAGTGAGCCCTCTGCTTCCTTAGCCATCCCACAGACCTCCTTCCTTGGCCAGTCTCTGACTTCTGCCCTCATCTCCTCTCTGCTGTTGTTAGGTGGGAGCAGCTATTACTATGTCCACTGAATTCCTGTCTGCCCTTGAGTCTTTTTTGGACGTGATTTCTCCCACCTCAGAGCTTGTGGGTGGGAGGCAGGGCATGGACCAGGCTAGTATAATTAGAGATTTAACTAAAGTTGCCTGAGCAGCACTGGGAACCTTGACTGAATTCCTGGAATTGGGCCGACGTGTTTCTAATTTCAAGTCTTCGAAGAGCTCTTCAAGCGCTTCTTAGAACTGGGTTTCTCAGGTCCCCGCACCCTGGCGTGGGCAGGGGCTCCCCGCCTGCACTTTGCTGTCCAGCTGCAGGGTGCTGAGCATGCTGGGCGGAGCGGGTCTGCACGGCCTCTTTTGTCTGTGTACCTTGCACTGTGGCCACACAGGACACAGGGCACTTGGCATAAGCTGCTGGTTCACTAATCTTTGCAGCGAGAGGCGCTGTGATGTTCGAATGTTCAGGAGCGAGAACAGGTCTGTTTATTGCTTGGTTTCCCTTGTTTATTAGTGTAGATCTGCAGTACATAATGAATACATTCAGCGTGTGGTGTCGGCGCATAAACATCTCCATCTTGGCCCTTTTGATTTTGTCTTCCCCTCCCCCCACTCCTGTTGCTTGATTTTCAGTTACTCATTTGCCTGAAATTGTTTATTTTACATTTTCTGGGTTTTTTCCCCCTAGAGCCTATATTCATCAGTACAGAAAATTTGGAATTGAAGAAGAGGACTTTTTGGACAGTTTCACATTGTTGGAGCAAGTTGTTGCCAGTTATAGTAACCTCTGATTTTGAAACAAAGGGGAAAAGTATCTTAAGGCATTTTTGGACTGAAATATTTTTAATAGTACTTCCTCTAAAGTTGGTTCTGTTAAAGTAACAAAGTAGCATGCTGATTCCATTCTGCATACTGTATCCACAGAAACAAAGAAAAGTTCTTTTTTTTAGAGCCAGGTGTGGTGGCACCCACCTGTAATCTTAGCACTCTGGGAGGCTGAGGCAGGAGGATTGCAAGCTGAAGCCCAGCCTGGGCAATTTAATGACTTAGTGAGACCCTGTCTCAAAATAAAAGTTTTTAAAGGGCTGTTTTGTTTTATTGTTTTTGTGTAGTACTGGGATTGAACCCAGGGCCTTTGCACTAAGCTACATCCCCATCTCTTTGAGACAAGGTCTCAGTAAGTCACTAAATTTCCCAGATTGGATTTGAATTTGCAATCCTCCTGCCTCAACCTTGTACTGGGATTATAGGTGTGGAGAAGAACATGTTTCCTAAGAAAACATCTACTTGGTATGCTGTTCATAAGAAAAACATAGTGCTTCCGTAAACAACTTTGTGTAGTTTTATAGAGATAGGATCTCACCATGTTGCCCATGGTGGTCTTTAACTACTGGGCTCAAATGATCCTCCTGCCTCAGCCTCCTGAATAGCTGGAATTACAGGTGCAGCCACTACACCCAGGTTCAGAGAATTTGCTCAGATGTTGGAACTCTGGAAGAATCTAAGAAAAGGGAATATTCTGTTTGTCCCCATGTTCCTAAATCTTCCCTCTTTACTCTGCTTCCCTCTTTAAATGATTCACTAAACATGAACTAAACTTCCTCAGCACAATTCTAAACTAAGAATTTGTGATTCTGTACTTAAATATATTCATCTTTGAAATGAGTGCTTGGGACCACAAGAGGGAGATATTGTCAAATCCCACAGTGTGAACGTCTATTTTGAATTTTCTGTACTGGTAAGATTTTTGTCTCTACATAATTGTTTAGAAAGAAATCTCAGGCCAGGTACAGCTCTAGCTCTCTTCTGGGGGAGATCACCTGAACTCAGGAGCTCCTGGCATCCTGGGCAACACAGTAAAACCTCCAGCTTTAGAAAAAGAAATAGCTGGGAATGGTGGTGCACACTTGTAATCCCAGCACTCGGGTAATCCTCCTGCCTCAGGAGGATGGCTGGGAGTTCGAGGCCAGCCTGGACTACATAGTGAGTTCAAGGCCAGCCTGAACTACATGACGAGACCCTGTCTCAAAAAACCAAACAAACAAACAAATTAAAAAGAAAAATCAGGGCTGGAGTATAGTTTAGTGGTAGAGCACTTGCCCAGCATGTTTGAGGCCCTGGGGTTTGATCCCCACACAGAATAAGTAAATAAACATTGGGGTTTTGGTAATAAATTTTATCATGCTTAAATCCAAAAGTGAATGAATAAACGTTTTGCTTTTTAGAAACTTGCAGAGGTGGGCATGGTGGTGCATCTCTGGGAGGGTGAAGCAGGAGGATCTCTAACTGAAACCCAGCCTGGACACTTAGCGAGACCCTGTACCAAAATAAAACAAATTTTAAAAGGTCTGGGAATATATATAGCTCAGTGCAGAGGCCCTGGGCTCAGGCCCCAGTACTAAAAAAATTAAAACTTTTTGGGCATGAGAAAATTGGGTCAGATTTTGATTTGGATCTTAGAATGCCACAACTATTGCTTTAAAATTACTTATACACTACGTATGGTGGTGCACGCCTATAATAGAACTCCGGAGGCTGAGGCAAGAGGATCCTGTGAGTTTGAGGCCAATCTGGGCTATATGGCAAGACCCTGTCTCAAAAAAATAAAAAGAAAAAAAAGAAAATTACTTATAGGTATTTAGCAGGCATGGAAGATGGTTATATGCTTTGCAGTAAAGGGGGTAAGAGCGCTCACATTTTTTCACTAAATTGAGAAAATTATCACCAAGACAATAGAGTACGTGATGAAATTAACACACACCAAGATGAGTTTCACTCGGGAGGACAAAACACACTTGGAAGTTGGCAACTGGGTTTGAGGCGAATGATAAAACACATCACATGCACTGTCTTAACGAATGTAAAATGAAAGGACATAGAACATTCGCCCTTTCTGCCAAATCCACTAGTAGTGACTTTTCTTTTTATATGGAAAAATGACAGTTCACTGCTTCACTGGTTTCTTCCTTTTCTTTCCATATGGAAATGATTACCTTTTTGCTGTTTTTCTTATCAACTGTTGCTATGATGTAAACTGCTGGACTCTATCTTACTCCTAAGGAATGTCAGAAGTGGTCTGCTCAACTGCGGGAAGCCACACCCCACTGGTGCACTTCGTTAACGCAAGCACACTTGCAAAGTAATTAGCTCATAATTTTTAAAAAGCGAAGTTAAAGTAACTGTTCAGCATTGATGAGACCCAAAGACTTAAACAATTTCTCTGTCTAAACCCTCATTAGTGAAGATCTCTACTTGAATTATCTCATCAGGTTTAAGCTGAGTCTAAGGAAACTTGTTCACAGTTAAGCATAAAGAAAGTTCTTAAGTGGAATTCATTTGCTATTTGAAGCAGGAATTCATGAGGTACAAGTGGGATGAGAATATTTCTAATTTGACAACTCATGGAATTGATGGCAGGTGAAAAAGAGAAGTAAACTCCAGAGCCAGGTGTGGTGGGACAAACTGTAATCCCAGCATTCAGGAGGCTGAAGCAGGAAGATCTTGAGTTCCAGGCCAGACTGGGCTACATAGTGAGACCCTCTCTCAAGACAAGCAAACAAACAAAACCCATTAAAAAAAATAAAAAAAGAAGTAAATGTCAATTAAAGCTCTGATCCACTAACTTGTGTGAATTATTTTTTAATGATTAACCACTACATTATTTGTTTTTTTGTTTGTTTAGAATAACAAAATTTTTGCTATTAGAGTTACAATTGTAAATTGAAAATTAACATAAAGGGCTGGATATGGTGGTGTGTTCCTGCGGTCCCAGCTACAGGGGAGGCTGAGGCAGAAAGATCCCTTGAGTCTAGGAGTGTTAGGCCAGCCTGGGCTACATAGTGAGACCTCCCCATCTCAAATAAAAACAAAATAAACGTCCACACAAAGCTGAAACAAAACCAAAACCCACAAGGAGATTGATGCCAGGGCCTCAAGATTCGGGGTGGCATTGGAAATGTACTTCGATTTGTACGGAGAAAATGCCACCCAGCCAGGACAACAGAATCATTAGCCCCCGTGGACAGATCCAGAAAACTGAAACTGTCATTTCCTAGATTCCTGGCAACTGGCACCGTATGTCCTCAGCTCAACACTGTCCTGTGGGGCCAGCGTGCACCCTGTGGGCAGTGAGTGCAGTGTGAACTGTGGCTTATATCGTCAGGGCTTTCACTCCTTTGTCCCCATTACTTATGCTTCTCTAAAGAGCTCGCTGCCAGGCGTGGTGGCATACTCTTGTAATCCCAACACTCAGGAGCTGAGGCAGGAGGATCACCATGAGTTCAAGGCAGCTTGGGCTACATAGTGAGTTCAAGGCCAGTCTGAAATGCATACTGAGATGATTCAAAAAAGGCTCGTTCCTTAGCTGTAGAATTGTTTCTTCCTCTGCGTCCCCTCTTGCATCTAGCTTCCAGCTTTGGGCTCCCTACCCATGATTCAATCTGCAACATCTTGCTGCTTTATTTTGTGCATCGCTTGGAACTCACCATGTGTTCAGTACCCTGTTACCAGCCAGTTCATTCACTCAGTCAGTATTTATGCGGTGCAGGCATGAGTGAGAGGTTAGGGATGAGGGGTCAATATCACACAGTGAAGAAGCTTACAGTGTGTCTGTGTCTTTGGGTGTCTGGTGCTACAATACTAGCTTCCTGATTATTGTTAGTGTCTTACCCATGTGTATACATGCAGCATTTTTGTGGGAGAGAATGTGGTCCAGCCAGGTGTGGTGTTGAACACCTGTAATCTCAGCACTCTGGGAGGCTGAGATAGGAGGATCGTAAGTTTGAGGCCAACCTACACAATATAGTGACACCTTGTCTGAAAATAAAGAGATGGGGTTTGATCCCCAGCACCACAAAATAATATCAAATAAAAATAAAGTCAGGCTGGAGATGCAGCTCAACACCCCGCGGTTTCCAGTACCAAGCAAAAAAAGAAACAAAAACATGGTCTAAGAAAGAACAATGCCTGGGGAGCTCCCGTCTGGACTGTTGAAACATCTTCTTGATAACTGTATATACTTCACAGCGTGCACACTGGCAATTCTTTTCCTGACCACCATGTTTAACACACTCAAATTCTTGTCCAGTTTGGTTTTTTTTTTTTTTTTTTTTTTTTTTGGTCCTGGGGATCGAACTCAGGGCCTTGTGCTTACAAGGCAAGTACTCTAACCACTGATCTAAATCCCCAGCCCCACCCCCCAACATTTTGTTTTAAAACATGCTCCCCATTTCCTTATCCCCTGTTCTCTCTCCATGAGCTTGAGTTTTGGCAGCCAACCCTTTCTTGTTCTGCCACCCACATACCAAGTATGGCTTTACCCACTGACTTGTTATTTGGGGCAGTTATTTATTTTAAGAGCTACTTTCTCATCTGCCTAACATTTTTTTCCTATGGGTTTTAGGAATAAGAGCTTAAAAACTTGGCATTCTATTTGTTATTTAATAACTTCCTACTCCTACACCCCAAGATGCCTCAGCTGAAGCAAGGCTGACCTTATTGCTAGGTGGAACCCCACTTCCGGAAGCAAGACTGCTTGCGCAGGAGCTAAAACAAGCAATAAAAGTATTTCGAGTTTTGGAGCTGGGGATTTAGCTCAGTGGTTAGAGTGGTTGCCCAGCAAGCACAGGGCCCTGAGTTCAATCCTCTGCACCAAAAAAAAAAAAAAAAAAAAAATTCAACTTTCTGGGAAATGCAGTGTCTGTTCAGGGTGGGAGAGGAAATACAGAAGTCAAGCTATGGAAAGGGAGAGAAAAGAAAATCCTGGTTATTGAGACTGCAAGGAACCAGTGAGACAGGAAGACATGAAAATGAAAGAGGGGAACTAGTAGTGCCCTGAAGAACTGCTGGTAACTTACAAAAAAACTGGGTATCTTAGAATAGCTAGCTAATCAGATGGAAAGATAAGGAAAAAAAAAAAAAAGACACAAAGAGCCAAATTACATCGGCAGGTAATTCTGTCTTACCGGAATTTCTCTCCTTGGCTAATGACCGAGTCAAAAGGATGGATGCGTCACAGCTTTCTTGTCCTGTGTGGATTTAATTAATTTGTGGTGAGTACACAAAAATGTAAAGATTCTCTCCCCACAGTGTTCAGAATGGCACCACTGGGCCTGTGTTGCTGAACTTGGGAACCACACACTGGACTCTAAAGACAGTATGGGTAGGGGATGTAGTCAGGCAGAGCACTGGCCCCTGAACAAGGCCCTGCATTCGAACCCCAGCATGGAGAAGGAAGGGGGAACAAAATGAATAAAATTAGTTATTGACATATTAGGTTAAATTAATTAAAAATTTTTTTCTTTGTTTTTTTGAGAGAGGGTTATGTTATATAGTCCAAGCTGGGGCCTTGATCCCTCAGTGATCCTCCTGTCTTAGCCTCCCGAGCGCTGAGATTACAGGCATGTGTCACCATACTCAGCTTCTCTTCTTTGGGGAGTGGGTGCCGGGGATCGAACTGAGGGCCTTGTGTTTACTAGGCAAGCACTCTACCGCTGAGCTAAATCCCCAGCCCCTGAGATATCTTTTATGATTCAATAGATTCTTTTCTTTTGAGGAAGAAAATGCAGACCATCTGACAACTTCTTTGATCTCTACACTTTTTCTAAAAGCAGTGTTACTCAGCCTCCCATTTTTTCTTTCTGAAACTGTGCAAAGCACTCTTGTTCACGTCTTTTCCCAGAGACTCTAATGATGCCAGAGTCCACGGGAAGCCAGGGCAGCGCCACCCCAGCCACAGGGGAGGGGGGGATGCATCCCACACTCCATCCTCCCACTGCACTCTGGGCCGGGCAGAATGGTGTCACTGCGGTCATGTGTTGTTTTTTCTGAGCGTCTATCCAGTCAACCTCAGTAAGCAATAACTCACTCACTGACACTGTAAACAGCCCAGCCGTCCAGCGGCCAGATGGAAGCCGCCCTGAGCTCATGCTTGTGAAGGTGGAACCAGCCCGGCTCTGCCTGGTGGCCTGGCAGACGCCAACTAGGGAATACTCAGGACATCTGGGCTCTAGGTGGCTGCCACTGCTGTCTAGGCCAGCACCGCTGGAATCCAGGACTCCAGGAGAAACACAGGAAACCACAGTGTCAAACTTTTCTCCTTATAAAGACAATCTATCCAGGAATCTCCATGCCCCTAGTCTCTCAGGGCGGAGCCACTGCTTAGCCAGCAGGATGCAACTGGGGAGCGGAATTTGCTAAATTTCCTGTGACTCCACAGTCTGGTCAGCGCCATCCCTTTAACATCAGTACTGCACAAGAAGTTACAAGCCAGGCGTGGTGGCACACACCTGTGATCCCATCACTCAGGAGGCTGAGGCAGGAGGATGACTGCAAGTTTGAGGCCAGCCTGGGCTACATAGTGAGACCCTATCTCAAAAAACTGAGGGGAAAAAAAGTTACAAAAGAAGAACATATTATCTAAGACTCTCTGACAAGGTCCAGCTTGTCTACAGCTGGAGTTAGTCACAATCTGTGGGCAGCACATGTGCCAGGCATCCAGCAGTCAGGAAGCCCAAGCTATGGCGCTACGTTACAGGCTCTGCCAGTACATTCAAAACAGTAAGAATATACAGCCTGTTCCTCATGCTTGCTCCTTTTACATTCTCGGCTCTGCTCTCTTCAGGGCTTTTTGCTTATTTGTTCTTTCTTCCACCTCTTTTACTCTGGCCTTGCCTGGTACCCTGGCTTCTACTTGGGCAGCCTCTCCTGCCTGCTTTGGACTCCCGTTTCCCCTTCTGCTGGACTACTGCAACGTTCGTTCAGCAAATGCCGTGAGCTGAGGCTGTGAGCCTAGCAGGTGCTGGCCCCATGTTTCGTTCCAAGCATGCAAAGGACCCCTACTGGGGTAACATTTGAGTTAGTGAAGCAAAAAGACCAAACACAAGTAAACCAACAAACTAGGGGCTGGGGATTTAGCTCAGTGGTTAAGTGCTCGCCTCACAAGCACAAGGTCCCAAGTTCAATCCCCAGCACCAAAAAAAAAAAAAAAAAAAAAAAAAAAAAAAAAAAAAAAATCTAAAAAAAGCCCAAAAAACAACAACAAAAAGAGACAAACTAGTGGTGAATTAGGAACTTGTACGGAAAGAAGAAAGAGATAAGGCAAAGTGTTAACAGAGGACCAGGAGAAAAAGACTGAGGTGCATCTAGTAGTGCACGCCTTGATCCCAGCACTGGGGAGGCTGAGGCAGGATGATCGCCATGAGTTCAAGGCCAGCCTGACCTATATAGTGAGTTTAAAGCTGGCCTGAACTACAAAAAAACCAAAACAACCAAAAAGAAAAAGATTGAGGTGAGTGTTGGTTTTGTCTTTTCTCCCTGCCCACATGTGGCTTCCCTACTGTTCTTTCCCGGTGTCTCTTCTCTGATGTTCTCTAGTTAGAATACTTTTTCTTTCCATAATGCTAATCCCCAGGAAATGTTTCTGTGGTCCTCCCTACTCAGAATTTTCTTCTGCTCCAATTCCTTTCTTACACAGTCCTCCCACTTACATTGAAGTCATCTGCATGGATGCCCCAAAGGCCGAGACTCTGGGGGGCGACGGGTAGACCATGCGTGAATCGCCGGGTTTCTTATACCTGTCAAGAAGACAAACAGAAACCTCTAGACACGAAAGTCCTCTGAGAAGGACAAAGGCCTACAGAGAGCAAGTGGCTTTGCAGTCGCAGGTACAGGGCACCTCCCGCATGGGGTGGCCCAGCCCTGGGACCCTGGGACACGGGGAGCACAAGGGCTGCCCAGGTTCTCAGGCTGTGGCCTTGATTTTCTGTTTTCCTCTCTCCATCACCTACGCTGTGATCACAATACGCTGAAGCCTGGACTTTTGCACCAATTTCCATGGAACAGGGTGATTAAGAGCCATAATGCCAGGGCTTAGGCCAGTCCACTTCCTTGTTCGTCCCTTCCCCGCCCCAGATGACCGAACCTCTCAGCCTTGACATGCTCCTGGAGTTGCTGTAGGGATTAAATGATTAAGTACAATGCAGAGTTGAAAACGGTGCCTGGTACAAAGCAAGCAATCATTATCAAAGTTACAGTAATCCACTGTGCTTCCGGGTACAGAGCATACCAGACCTTTCTGGGAGCAAATCTTTTTTTCTTCTTTGCATTGCTGGAGATTGAATTCAGTGCATTCATGCCATGCTGGGCAAGTGCTTGATCACAGAGCTACGTCCCCAGCTCTTTAACTTCAATGTGATCCTCTTCCCTCTGCCTCCTGAGCAGCTGAGATCACAAATGTGCGTCCCCATGCCTGGTGGCTGAGAGCCACACTTGATGGTGAGCATTCAGGGTGCTTTTGTCCAAGGAGGGGACACAAGACTGGGAAGAGGATGGCACAGTGGGCAGCACAGAGCAGTGTCTGAGTGGTCATCAAGAAGAGGTGGGCGAGGTCTGCTGCAGGGATGGGCTCAGCAGTCATTAAGGGTGGGTAACTGTGAGGAACCGTAAAATCAAGGGAGGCCTGAGGTGCACCTCAGTTCTAGAGCACTTGTCTTAACATGTAGGAGGCCCTGGGGCTGCTCCCCAGCACTGAAAAGAAAAGTTGAGAAAAACATGATTCTCTGGGGACATGGAGAGCCAGACTTCAGCACTCTTGCCAAGAGGAGTGAACCTGGGCGGCTTTTTGTTTCCAGCACAAGGAGGTGAGAAGCCAAAGGCAGGCAGCCACGATGGACGGTCAATCACTCATTTCAGGGGATGGTGGGACCGTCCTGGTCCCATGCCCCATACTGTCTCACACCCGCAGAAAGTTTCCACGATCACCATCATTAAGCAATGCTGTTTGGCCAGTCTAAAGCAGCCGAGAGGCAAAAGCTGCTCGTGTTGTCCCCCACCAGGGGACAAAGGGCAACGAAGGGAAATGCCACATTTGAGACTGGTGGGGGCAAGGACTAGTGGCTCACAGGTCTCACTGAATGAAAGAGGCTGCTCCTCCAGGAGTTTGGGGAAGGCTGCGGACCGTGGCTTGCGTAGTAGGTCGCGCAGGCTAACGTCAAACATGCCCAGAGGAAGCCGGGGCTCCCCCTGAAGAACTCTGGAATGTGGTTTCCAGTGTGAATAAAGGCTAGATTGAGGGAACAGCGCTGAAGTGTGTTCAGTCACTTCCTCTATGTCCTTTGAGTCATCTGGAAATGGTTAACAGGTTGGACACCTGGGCTTGTGACCGGGAAGGGAAGGGGATTTCCACACAAAGGCCACACGGTAAAATCTTCTTCCCTTCCCGAAGCCAGCTGGGTTCCCCCTGCAGGCTGCAGCGCGCCTGTCTAAAGATCCCGGGGCAGAACCTGACTCGAGCTTTCTAAGTCAGGCCAGGAACTGTTGCTGACACAAAGAAACGAGGAGCCAAGCAACTTGGTGTTTTGTAAAAAAGTTTATTTTAAATTAAGAGGAACAGATGTCCAGTGTTTCAAAAAGCCACACATTTGTGGATTTGGCTGACAAACCCTCCAAGCTGCATTTCATTTCTGTTCCCATCGAGTCAGCCAGCCACTTGCAAATGACTCACTCCGGGCCACAGCTTGGGCCAGTCTCCTGACTGCAGAATTAGAATCCCAGATCGCAAAGGAGGCCAGGAGGTTTGGGTGGAGAGCAGGGGCCTTCCAGAATGATTTTCTCCCTTTACATTTGGAGCAGCAACACCCGCACAACTACGCAGGGACAGTGGGTCAAAGAGTACAGATAAACAGTCAGCACCTGCCTGTCGCAGCACCATGCAATGCTAAGGGCAACGAGTAAGCAGCTGTCTGGAACAGGTTTTTTGTAAACCCCTCCTGAGTGCTAGTGAAGTATGCAAATATGCCGAGGCTGTGTGCTGCAATTCAAGGCCTCACCTCCAAGGCAAACACATTACCTCAGGTGAACTCTTGGCCTTGCTGGGGCGAGGAACCAAACCCTGGTCTACCAGATGCAGTGACTCAGTTGCATGCAGAGTGTAAAGTACATTATGTTCTTCTTGTCTGAGGATAAAGGAAGGACAGCTCTTCAGGTGCAATGGGTCTGTGTTGTGTCATCATGTTTTGTGAATTTCAGTTTTGATCAATGTTAAAAATGAAATGTTAGCTTTTTTGGGGGGTTGCTGGGTTGTTTTTTTTTTGAGGCAGGCTGGGACAAGGTATTACCTTGTAGTTCAAGTTGGCCTTGAGCTCACTACTAGCTCAGGCTGGCCTTGAACTTGCAGAATCCTCCTGCCTCAGCCTCCCAAGTGCTGAGATTACAGGCATCGCCACCACACCTGGCAAAATGTTAGCTTTTAAAAATTACTATAGGGAATTTAGCTCAAGTGGTAGACCACTTGCCTAGCAAGCACAAGGCCCTGAGTTTGATCCCCAACACCCCCCCCCCAATAACTATAAACTCCAATTAGGTTAACCTTAGTATCATACTAAAAATAACAAGTTATTTATGAAGAAAGTGAACCAACTTTAGGGCTCACTTTCTAACAGAATGGAGGATTCAGGTTTGAGGAAGATCCTGTATTCCTTGATCAAACAAATTTTATGGTTTAAAACCTACTTAACCAGCAATCTGGCTTGATATCCTATGTGCATCTTTTTCTAAGGATGAAAAACTGACATTCTGGGGCTGGAGATTTAGCTCAGTGGTTAGAGTGCTTGCCTAGCAAGTGCAAGCCCCTGAGTTCGATCCCTGACACCCAAACGAAACAAAAAACCCCTGACATTCTGTGTCAAACCTGGTATACACACCTGTAATAATACTAGCATTCAGAAGTCTGAGGCAGGAGGACTACAAGTTCAAGGCCAGCCTGGACTACATAGTGAGTTGAAGGCCAGTCTAAACTACATAGCAAGACTGTCTCAAAAAACAAACACAAGAGGGGGGGAGGCTCACTATGTTCCCCAGCCTGGCTTCAAACTTTTGATCTTCCTGCTTCAGCCTCCCATGAGGCTGAGATTATGAGCGTGTACCACCATGCTGACTCTAATCCTCTTTAAACATTTCTTTTAGGTGGGGCCTTGCTATGTTGTTGCCTAGCAAGTACAAGTCCAACTCCTGGGCTCAAGGAATCCTCCTGCCTCAGCCTCACAAGTAGCTGGGACTATAGGTGTGTGCCACTGCAATTCACTTGTTTGAGGCAAGGTCATAGTCCATGCTGGCCTCAAACCCTACATAGCTCGTTAGCCTCCTGCCTCAGCCTCTGGAGTGCTGGGATTTCAGGCCCACTTTAATTTTAACTGACAGCCAGGCATGGTAGTGCACACATGTAATCCCAGTACTTCAGAAGCTGAGGCAGGAAGATTGCCAAGAGTTCAAGGCCAGCCCAGGCTATGAAGTGAGACCCTGTCTCAAACAAACAAAAATTAATTGATAAAAAACTGTATTTATTTATACAGTATAGTGTGATATTTCCAACTACTAGCATTCTATATAATGAAAATGAACTATTGGGGTTGGGGATATAGCTCAGTGGCTAGTGTGCTTGCCTAGCAAGTCCAAGGCCTTGAGTTTGATCCCCAGCACCACCCCAAAATCTCAACAGTTACAAAATCTCAACAGTTTAGGGTAGAAAGTTTAAAAGTATTTTTAATGATTTCATACTAAATTTTGTATATCTGTGCCTTGTATAGTGTTTGAAACAGGATACTCAGGGACTTATGCCTTTTTTGAGACAGTCCCGAGTTGCTGAGGCTGGCCTCCAAGTTCCTCTCTGCCACAGCCTCTGGTGTAACTGGGACTACAGAGGAGCGCCACCATGCCCAGGCTTCTTTCTATATGCTGTCCCTTATTCCTCAGACAATCTACGTATCTGAGCATCCAAGCAAGCGAGCTTTGCCCAGTAAGAGCTCCTTGGGTCACAGATGGCACATACAGGGCAGAGACCTAAATTGTCACCAGCAAGGTTACTGCACATAGAGGCAACAGCTTTTATCACTGTAACATCAGGAATCTCTGCAGACGGCTTACACGTGGGTCAATCCAAATTCATCCCATGGCACAGGAGCACAATTTGTCATTTAGTTCAGCTGGTTTATTTGCTCTCAGTGAGTCATTGCTGGGTGACAAGTGACAGAGAAGCCACATGCTGTCCTACTAATACTATAGGAAGCAGAACACAACGGGACACAGCCTGAGACAGGAGGAGCATTCACTACCATGTCAACTTCAGTAACTAGTTAGGAAGCTTTGTTTCAGCTGGGTATGGTGGCACATGCCTGTGAGCTCAGTACTTGGGAGGCTGAGGCAGAAGGATCACTGTGAATTTGTAGCCAGCCTGGACCATGAAACACTGTCTCAAAAAACCAAACCAACAAAAAAAGGCTTCATTTCAGTCTTGACTTATTTTGGATTCTTGGAAAGGGAATAGGTGGTCACTATCTAAACGAAAAATCCCACACTCCAGATTATGTATCCACACACAGGGACTACAGAAAGATATGGGAAATGGGCCCTTTCCATGTCAGTGCTTAAGCGTACAAACTGCTGAGTCAGAATTGCCGTGAGTTAAAGGTCAACCTGAATTACACAGCAAGACTCTGTCTCAGAAAAACAAAACAAGGGCTGGGGATTTTGCTCAATGCTTAGAGTGCTTGCCTAGCAAGCACAAGGCCCTGAGTTCGATCCCCGGCACCAAAACAAAACAAAAACAAACCAAACCAAAAACCCTGCTGGTGTACTGAACTGTTCTGCACAGTCACTGAGCGGAGACTAGATAAATGCTGCAGATACATAAGGCACAGAATGAGACTGATAGGAAGACACAATCAGAATTCCCAACCCCTCTTTTTATTTATGGTGATATCAAACCAGCCATTTGCAAGTTTCTGGCTTCCCACCAGCTGCAATCCCAAGGTGCCTCTTTGGGATCTCGAACAGGAGGAAAGGCACAAAGTGGGCCCTGGAGTGGAGCAGGAGGACATCACGCTACTCCGGGAGGAGCAGCCCTCTGGCCTCACCCAGCTGCTCCTCCGCCGCTTCCCAGGGAAGCTCACCGAAACAGAGTAACTGGTCACAAGGCAGAGACTGTTAGCCTAGGAAACAAAAACCTTTCTTTTCCTAATATACCACCTTGAAAGAGCTCATCAACAAATCTCAAGCATTTAGCACAAGTAGTAAAATTCACATTTGCTTTCCTCTTTCCTTTCTTTAGACAAAGACCAAATAAATGCAGGGGAAGGAGATGGAACACAACTAGATGCTGACTTAGGAACACTGACATTACCTAACCCTGACAAATCTCAAAAAAATATGTTGGTTAATGTGAATCTATTTAAAATAAAGTATCCGGGTGCTGCTTTTCAAGTACAGTTAACTAACAATCGAATTGCTAGAAAGTCCCTAAAAATCAAATCAAAACAAAACAAACAAAAAGTTGTTAAGGAAGTAATAACCTTTTCAAACCCACATGGCAGGTACTTGTCCTTTATTTCGCTGTGGTCCTGGAGACTATCCCAATTTCCCATAAAAGCTGCTCACCACACTGCCACAGTATTAGAGCATAAAGGAACTCGAAAATGCCATCAGACAGAAGGAGCACAGGTTTGACCGTTAAACCATGATGCTGGTAATGTTTGAATGAGAACATTGGATATGGATGGTCAGATGAAAGATACCAGAATGTCAGACAGCCCATCGACTGCTGTTGCCATGAGATTCAACAGTCAACATCAGTCTGATAAGCTACCCGACAAGGTGGTACAGCCATGGAGATGTCGCGACGGGAGGCAAAACAAGCAGACATTCAGGCAGGATTTGGTACAACAAACCAAAGCATTTCTGGCCCGTTGGAATTTAACCCCAGTTCTAGTCTAGTTTGACACAATGTCAGTATCGATTTTCCTAAAGGAAAAAAGTAGAATTGTTTATTTTCCTACCAAGCAAAACAAAATGAGTAAGTTCAATCAGAAACACCCTAAAGGAAAACCACATTAAGAATAAAACACAGAAAGGAAACTGGGTTACATATAAAAGTAAACTTTTGTCTGTTAAAAACCACATGCTAGCTAAAATTAACATATATGTGAGAAAGTACAGTTTAAAAAAATGAGTAATTTCTCTTTCCAGTGATTTATTTTTGAGGTGGTGGGGACTGGAACCAGGCCCTCGGGTAAGTACTCCTCCATTGAGCTAGACCCTCACCCTCTCCCAGGTCTCCGGATTTCTATGTTACCGCCTCTCCTCTCCTGTTTTCACAAACCAAGAAATCTCTCAATTAAGCTGATCCCAGAGGTGCCATTTAGTGATGTGTGGCTGCCCAATTCCAGCACAATAAAAGCCATCTTGGGGGTAGCTCTTTCATGAACATAAACGAAAGTTTAAGAGACTCTGGTGGTAGAAGATTTGGCAAGGCTGCCCCTTCAGCTGGTAGAAGCCAAAAAAAATCAAAACGCTCAAGAAAACGGACACAATTTTGGAATGATCAAAGATGTCTTTATAAAGTTTTTTCATGACTTCATTCTAAATACACAGAATAAAAAATGGTGTCAGCTCATTCATGAGACACCAACCAGATTTTCCTTATACTGTCTCAAAATTTAAAGATAAATTTCCCCAGAGGGTGTGCAATGCATCATAAAATGGCCTTTTTCTGAGGGTAGAAGGGGAAGGATTGGGCAGGATGGCATATTAAATTGTACCATGATAGACATGCAAGACTGTTATCCAATCTATATAACTTATATACATTTTGATGACTTAGAAAAACAAAGCAATCATTTGACAAGCCTAAAAAGCTTGACATATTTAACATACTTAGGAACTTTTGATGTGGCAGGAATTCTCTAACTGTACCACATGGACCTTCTGAAAGTAACAGAAAGCCAGTTTCTGATAAGTTTGCGGCTGAACATCACATTCCAGCCTAGTAAAACACAAGGTGGGTTTAATCAAGGTGGACACCTCACCTTAACACACAAAGGAAAAGCATGTCAGTGCAAAACAGGGACTAAACTGCTTTCAGGAAAAGTCTTTAAAATTGACACAGGTCGGAAAAGGGAATTTTCCTTCCTGATTTGGAGTCCTCCCAATGTAAGGCAGAACCCATCCACTCTAACTGCTGCAGTTAAAAATGGTTTTTTGCTTATTTAGTTTTCTCCTCTGAGTTCAACCGCTGCTGCATTCGTTTGGCATAACTCTGTGCCATGGAGTTAATGATAGAGAGGATAAAGTAACACACCATCACCACAACCAGCTTCTCAAACATCCAGGACAGCCAGTTCTCTCCCTGTGGGAAGAAATGCAGAACAATTCAAATGAGAAGGGTGCCATTTGTTTAACAGTAAAAAGGAGATCATTTACAATGTTTTAAGGAAAATAGTGAGAATTTAAAGCTTTTAACCTATAAAGCCCATGCCGTTAAAAAGTAAAAGTCTGTACCTCCAATTACTCTGAAATCTACATATAGGGTTTTCTACACAAGGCCATCAAGATCTTACTCTGTTGGATGTGAGCCGTTTAGGATGTGAGCAGTTTAGAATGATGGAGTGTGAATTCATCTTTCTCTTAGTTTTTTTTTTTTTGTTCATTTTGTTCTTGGGTGCTGGGAACCGAACTCAGGGCCTTGCACTTGATAGGCAAGCACTCCACCACTTGCGCTAAATCCCCAACCCCATGAATTCATCTTTCATCTTTTACTATGATCTAAGTAAAGTCTCTGGTTAAATTCTACTCTCTGATGTTGCTACATAGGTGCTTGCTGAGTAGTGTTAAGACAATATTAGGAGGGCCTGGGGATTCAGCTCAGTGGTAGAGTCGTTGCCTAGCAAGCACAAGGCCCTGAGTTTGATTCCCCAGCACTCAAAAAACAACACAAGACAGTGTTCGGAGTTGCCTTTTGTTTATTTTGAGACAGGGTCTCGCTCTGTAGGTCAGGCTGGCCTCGAACATGAGGTGATCCTCCTGCCTCCCGAGTGTTGGGATTATAGGCATGCACCATAATGGCCAGCAGGAGCTGCTTGTAAAATATAAATGTAAGTCATGTTTGGATAATTGAGGGCAGTAAAGGGCTACAGGAAGATAATACGGCCATTAAAAAAAAAAAAAACTGCATCTTCAAGTTTCCCATTTCAGGTTATTGCTTACTCATCCTCTTCTAGTCATTTCCCCTTGCCACAGAAATGTTTACAGAAAAGGCAGGCTTAGTTTAAGTTAAAGTTTTAAAGTTCAGCTGTGTTCAGAGCCTTGGTTTATTTTTTTTAAATGATCATTTTCCCGTGGTTGGGGTAAAAATAGAGCAGGCAATTAACCTTACTAAAGTCTAATATTCTTCTGTTATGCTGGACATTTTAACTTTTTAGTCCAGTGGGGAAGCGCATCTAGTAAACAATTTAAAATCAAGGCAGTAAGTCACTCACTCTATATAGCAGAACCATTATTTTCCATTAGGCTTGCCCTTGTTTTTAGAAGGTGCCCCCCAAAGTAGTTATTTTTGGGGAGGAGGTGGTTGGTTTAAGACAAGGCAGACTTCCCGGGAGAGTATACGGTGCCTGACTGCTGTTAAGGAAACCGGCCAGCAAACCTCCCTCCCTCTGCCTAGCGACGCCGGAGCGCTGGCCTCCAGCTGCACCCCGGCCGGCAGCAGGCAGCACGCTCTCACCTGGGGCGCGCCGGCCTCGCTCCTGTGGTGCAGCTTCTGCCGCTGGGCCTCGAGGTACTCCTGGAAGGGCTTCTGCAGAGACGGACCTATGCCGGGGACAGCACTGGAAGCAGGGCCAGGAGCCAAGGGAAAAAGATACATTTGGGAAGAAAAGCAGGAGAAACATTAAAGAAAACCCACTTACCGCCTGGATTCAATAAGCAGGGATTGGATACAAAGAGGAACAAAATACAATAATGAGAGAGCTGTCAAAATCCTGTGAACTGTTTTCAAGTGGATAAAAATCCTTCCTTCAAACAACTCCTTCAAGTAGAAAAATCTCTGCTATGAACACGCCTGGGAGAAACTAAGAGCCACTTGTAGCAGAGCAGTCGGTCCTCAGAGGGAGGCCGGCTAGGCAGCTCTGTGCACCGTTGGGACAGAGAAGAAAATGAATGACTTCTGAGAAGGGCCACATTTATCACCACCAGTTCCTGTAAGAACTGGTTTGAACCGATTAATAAGGAAATGACTTATGCTTGTGTCATCCCCAGTTAAAAAAGAAACTGCCCGCCCTCTCTCTGACTTGTCCCATCTTCTCAGAGGGGGCGGTGCCTTCTCAATCGAAGTCCTTATTAGGACAATCCGTGCGTCATCCTTATCCGAAAAGAATGCATTAGCAAATTTGGGAGGCACCTCCCCCTAGTTAGAAGCCAGTGATTAACAAAGGAACAAAGAGGGAACTGTGAACCTGGGATCACGTCGTGGTTTACGGTGGACGCCTTGCACAGAAACTCCTGTTGACTACTAAACAACTTGTTCTGAGTCGACTGGGCTGAGCTTCCGTACCCAGAGCTCCCTCGCCCACGATCGGCCGAGGCCGTGCCGCCAAACCGGTCTGGCAACTGCAGCCGCCAGGCTCCCGGTGTAGATACGCTCCCAGGCATTTTGAAAATGGTAACTTGGGGCGACTTCGAGAACCAAACATCTTTATTTTCTGTATCCTTTCTTTTCTCATCTACCTCACTATGGCTAACAGGCAAAGATGCCATACCTCCTTCTGAGGGCCGACGCATCTGGAACGGTGCCTGATGCTGTCTCTGAAAGCCTACTCACGCAGAGGACTTCGGTCTCTTTTCTACACTTCAGGGCTGCTCTTTGTAATACTAAGCAAGAGGAGGTTTTTGTTTTGTTTTGTTTTTTGCTATTGTATTTACCAGAAGCGAATAACGTCCTAAGTCCTGGTTGATGTTCTTCATTGATCTTATTATCTATCCAACTACTAAACATGGAAATCCATGCTATAGAGGAAAACTGAAAACAAAGTACAAGAAATAGTCTATGCCCACAGGAAACTTAAAATCATTACTGGAACTCAAAATCCACCCCCCCAACAGATTTGTGAACAAAATAGTTAATTTTTTTTTGGTACAGAAGCAACAAAGTAAGAGAAATGGAAGGAGAAAAGAGGGAGTAGTGTGGCTAAAGAGGTCCAAAAGGTCCTTTCATGAGTACTGAAGATGTGCAAAAGGCCTGAGCTGACAGACAGGTGAAGCAGTGACACTAAGACAGAAGGCCTACAACAGACATGTGGGACAGAGAAGGGCGGTGAGATCTCAGGCTCCCACTCAGTGACTGTTAAAGTGGCCTGGTGTATGGAGGGAGAGCAGAGAAGCTGTATCTGAGCTGGGCTGCTGTTTATCAGCAAAGATTCTAACTACAAAGGGGAAGCAGTAGACAACCCTTTTTTAGAAGAGAGATATTCCTTAGCCATTCACATAACTCTTCCTTATACAATCCAGATGAGAATGCAAATAGTTCACCCATTTACACTAGGGATAAAACCACCTGAATATAAAAGAATTCCAGCAAAGTGTGTGCACAAAAAGACTGGCTTTGAGAACACCAGATGTATAAGAACTTTTAATAAACCAATTCATTTACTTTAATCTAATACTCTATGTCATCATTTAAAAATACCAAGGATCACCAGTTAAGCTATTAAGAGAAAGAAAGAACCAAACCTAAATGTTAGAAAGATTCTAATTTTTTTTGGTATTGAGGGCAATAAAGCAACAATCATTTTAAATTCCCTTCAAAATAATTTGAAGATAAATAGTTTGTCATTGTAAATCCAATAAGAAATACACCTTAGCTGATAATGAGCAGAGGCCATTGTACAGACACATGATGTACAACTTTCAAATAATTCTTCTAAGGATAATACTGGATACATTTATCAAGGTGCTACGTATGACATGCTTTGTGGAGTTTTGGTGGTGTAGGGAATGTCTACACAGATTCCCACTGGAAGACCATGGAAACAGTTGAAAATAAAGAAGTTTATTATTGTTATTTTGGTGGTGCTACTGGGGACTGAACCTAAGGCCTTTGGACTGAACCCACTGAGTTACATCCTCAATCCCTTTTCAATTTTGAGACAGGATCTTGCTAATTCACTAAGTTGTGATCAATCACAGGAATGTGCTAATGTGCCTGGCTGGTTATGTTTGTTTAGCAATATATTAACCAAAACTACCAGGAGCAAATAAATAGTCTGAAGAATCTAAAAGTTAACACATTTAAAATCTAGGTATTAAATGTTATAAAGTCAACTATAATATCAGATTCTCTTAATCTTTTATTATATATTCATCAAAACTTTAGTTGTCATTTCTCTAACTTTCACTTTTTTGTTTTGATTCTTGGTTTTGTTTTGTCCAGACAGGGTCTTACGATGTAGTCCAGGATGTCTTGGAACTCATAGTGATGCTCCTGCCTCAGGCTCCAGAGGGCTAGTATTAGAGGGGTGAGCCGCCAGGCCCTCTAAACTTTCACTCTTGACGTGGATTTAAAGCAAATAATAACCAGTTTGCCACCTCATCCCTCAAATTATTTCCAAGCAGCAGTCCAGAAGCAAGATTTCATTTCAACATTGAAGATTACCTTAAAATACCTACCTTAGGGGAAGGGTGGAAAGGGGAAAACTTGCATCACATTTCAGGGGCTTTTTACACTTGGTTTAGGAAACACTGTAGGTAAATCTCATGCTCTGAGAGGCATTAAATTCACAGCAATGGTGTGCACTTGGCTAAGAACTCTATCTCAACCCTTAGCATGTGTGTGAAGTACGCAACCTGGCATTAGGTTCTGATTAAGTTCAAAGAATCAGAGTTTGGTGATACAGAACAACATAAAATTGGTGGGGAAAAAACACGAAGAACTACTGGACTAAAATATACTGTAACTAGCCTTGTAAACAGTCACCTGCTTTAGGCGAGAAAGCCTTAAAATAAAAAAAAGAAAGTTGATCTCATTTACTGTTCCTTGCAGACGTTCGGCATGGTGGGCAGGAAAAATTTTGTGGGTAGTAGGTTAGTATCTTGGTGTTTTATCCTTGGCACAAATACAACGTCAAAAACCAAAATTTCAACAAATTATTTTAACAGAGTTATTGCATGTTTGTTACTAATTTTTAAAAAGTTCACAAAAGAAAGACAAAAAGCCTCTTTAGAAATTCAAACAAAAGATCTAAACAAAAAAAGGAAGAGAAAATCCACAAAACTCCAGATCCACTCAGGGCTCAAAATCAGTTTCACGGGCACACAGAAGTATCTGTTAGATACACACCTAAGTATCTGTTAGAACAGACTCAGGACAGACTTCTCTGCAAACTTATTTACTGTTTAAAAATCCATTTAAAATATCATATGGGCAAAATTCTGTCAAGAACCCCGACAACGGTCCCAGCACCAAAAAAAAAAACAAAACCAAAAACAAAACAAAACAAAAACAACCAAAAAAACCCAACAACAACAACATAAACCCCTCACAAATATGCAAACAAAATGCATTATTTTTCTAGTTGTTAATGTATATGTTGTTACCTTGCTTCTGGAAATCACTTATCTGACAAGAAACCCGTACCTTAGACTCACTCCCTATCTCCTCAATGTCAAGGTTTGCGTTATTCTCTGTACTTATTCTCTGCACTCTGAGAGCTGGAAAACCTCCCCAGGAAGCATCACAATTGGCAGAGGTTGTACAGAGTGAAGAGTGATTACCTCTGTTTTTCACAGTGCATAAATTTTCATCTCTTGGTTAATATGGAACACACACCCACTCTTAGCATGCCTAGAATTCATCAGTCATTATTATTCCTGTTTTTCAAGGGGCTCCTTTTCAAATTGTGAACATCTCAAAGAACCTATCTTATCATATGTAAAAAGTACATTTGATTTGCATTGAATCTCTTTTCCACTGTGGAGAGAAAGCCATCAAACTAGGTTCTGCTATCAGAAGATCTGAAATTTTCCTAAAGTGGTCATGATTCTGTTTGGATTTTTACAGTCAGGTATGTGTTTTGTGTTAATGGATCTTCCTGAAACTTGGGCACTGTTGTCAAAAACACAGAAAAAAATGAACTTAAAAAATTTATTCATTTATCTTGTTCAGTTTTATATACAAAGTGCATATTTAAAAAAAAAAAGAGCGTATTTAGGGGTTAAGTATTGAAATACCTAAGCCTAAGAATATTATACGGGTGCTGGTAGAGTAAAATTTTAATTTAATCCAGGCTTTTGTCCTTTTTCAACCACCCTTTTGAGTATTTTACCACAAATGTGAGTGTGTTGGTTTATGTTCATTTTCCTAAAAAACACTGATTAACATGGGCACCTAAAAGGAAGGATATAGGGTAATAAGCCTTTTTCTTGGCAAAAAGTCTGGGTGTTTTTATGTAGTACTCTGAGACTGAGTTATTTAACATCCCTCTGATGATTAATGAGAAAGTCTAAATAATCTCAAGGTATGATCAGATTCCTAAAGCTCATAAAACAGTAAAAAAATGTTTTTAGAATACTGATGTCAGGGGTGCTATCAAAGGGGCTACACAGCAAGACCCTGTCTCAAAACACAAAACAAAAATAAAAAACAAACAGCACCAAAAGCAGTTTTTAAGGGCAGAGAGTCTAGACCAAAGGTCTGCAAACACAAAAATTTAAAAGAACAAAAAAAAGGATGACGTAATTTTTTAATGGTATGGAACCTAGGAATGCTCTACCACTAAGCCAGGCTTTTTTTTTTTAATCTTGAGATAGGGTCTCACTAAATTGCCCAGGCTAAGCCTAAACTTGCAATTCTCCTGCCTCAACCTCCTGAATAGCTGGGAGGACAGGCATGTACCATCATGCTTCTCTTCTTTTTTTAGGGAAGGCAGGCACTGGGGATTGAACTGAGGGCCTTTGCACTTAGCTACATTCCACAATATCTTCCCTTTATTTATTTTTTAAAATTTATTTTATTTTAATGGTACATTTTAGATGTACGTAGTGCTCCCTTTTATTTTTGAAACAGGGTCTGATTAAGTCACTAAGTTACTCAGACTGGGCTTTAATTTAAGATCCTTCTGCTTCAGCCTCCCACAGTGCTGGGATTCAGGTGTGCACTGCCATGCTCAGCTGGAGGATCTCAAATTTGAGGCCAGTCTGTGCAATTTAATGAAACCATATCTCAAAATAAAATCAAAAAAAGGCTGGAGATGCAGAACTGCAAGACCCTGGGTTTTATCCCTAGCATATCTCTCTCTCTCTCTCTCTCTCTCTCTCACACACACACACACACACACACACACACACACACACACACACAAGACCAAAACCCTGTGCCCAGTTACAATCTTTAATTGTATTCTAAATAAACAGCAGGGCTTTAAGAATGGTCTGAATGAGGGTGACTGTATGCAAATCCACAAAACAAACTTGTCCTCTGGCTCCAGAAAATTCTCCCATCATTTGAGAATTCGCCCAGGAAGGAGCACAGAAGTGGAGGCTTAAAATGAAAATGATCCTCTTCTAACCAAAGCCAACAGGCTCTTCTGAGTAGGAGTTTAAACTTAAGGTTAGCAGTGACCTGCATTTCCAGGGATGAAATAAAATGTCCTCCTTGTCCTACTCCCACCACATGCCAATCTGTCTTTTGCACAAAACGTGCAGACAGTGTGGTACATGTTCAGCAACAAGATCAACTTGCAATTCCCTTTCTTGCAAATAATTCTGTTTTTAGAAATGTGCACTTTAGTCAAACATTGCAGGGTTAAATTTTCCTCCCCACCCCCTAGGCAGTGATCTAAACAGGATTAACGGTTAGTATTTTAATGAGTTGTCATTTCCTGTCTGATAAAGATTCTCACAGTATTTAACCACCAGTTTCCCTGGGGACCAACCAATACTAGAGCTCTATTCACAGTGACTCAGAATGGACCTCAGACTCCAAAGCCTGATTCAACAATGATAGATTACTCTCTGCTCGAAATATTCCTCCTAAGGTAGACTGCTCAGAAAGGGCGGGGAAGTTTATCATGCAATCTTTCTGCAGAAGCCAAAGGCCATCTCATGCTGACTCTCATCAGTATTTATAGCCATGCTGCTCACAGAGCTTGGGGGGGGGGCACCAGTGGTTACCTAGTTGATCCCAGAATAAGCGAACTGATGTTAACTGAAAATCAATTTATATTTAACTTCGTAAAAAATAAGATCTAGTAATTCTGTGTGACTGGAACAAAATCTTTACCACTTCATTGAATATTGTCTATGAAGCTACAAAGCCAATATTTTTAAGAAAAAAACTGGTAACTTGTGTATTGTACTTGCTTTTGGATCTGAAATGTGGTAGCCCATCTAAATCAAGTTCCGTTACATCCCAGGATCCTGGAGGAAACAACCTCAAATAAATTAATTCAGGATGAAAATTCTGTGCTATCTTGAAGATTCTAGGGCTTTCTTAAGTACACAAGTGTTTGGATTGATAGTCTCTCTGGCACCCTCCAAGATTCCTTATGATTGAGCCTTTAGATTTGGGATTAAAACATCTTGAATTTCATTTGCATCTGTGCCCCTTTGAAATGATTAAAACCTCCTTTGTACTCAGTTCAGCCCATCGTATGCTGGACTGGACGGTATTATAAACACACAACACCACCCACTTCTTTGTGGCTAGGTGGAAGACCACTGCTCTCTCCAGAACTTCAGAAGTGTGGCGCTCCTGCCTGTCAGCAAATCTCAATCACCAGAGAATTTGCAACTGTTGTTGCTTTTGAACATTCAGAATTATTTTCTGTAAGAATCAGAACGGAAGTGAGGCTTCCTTATAATTAGCAGCTACTCCGTGAAACAAACTATCATTAAAGAACAGCTCTAAAAACCAAAATCCTGTCTCAAATACAGACCTGCTTAGGCATTTACGTGAATAAATGAGGTCAGAGCAAAGGAGTGGTCTGCAGGAGCCAAGTCAAACGCTTGGCTGCCAAAACACAGCCCTGTTCGAAGCGAACTGATTTCATTTATAGAAAATCATAGTCTGATGGAAGCTTTTTACAATAACAAATCTGTGTCTGGCCTGAAGACCCACTGAGTTAGAAGAATGAAAAGTCAGCAACAGGGACTGGTAAGCCCAAAGGTCAAGAAGAAAGCACTGTCTGCAGAATTTTAAATTGAAAGTGAGACAACAAGAAGCTTACTGGCTTCCAGATCACTGAAAGTGGCATGATGATGAGTGGGAAAAGAATTAATGTAAATTATTATCAACCAGTTACTCCAAAGAGTAAGTGGGTAAAAAAATCACTATATGCAAGTAGATACTTATGGGAAGAAAGTATTCTATGCCCTGAAGAAACAAATTTAGAAGGGTGCTAACGCAGGAGAGAAAAAAAGTACATTTAAATGTACAGCAAAGAAAGCGGTAGGTCTCTCACTAACAGTAGCAATGGTAGCAATGAGCCACAGCTGCACACGGGTGGGCGCGTGTGTGACACGGGCAGGACACGAACCCACCTGACTCCAGCAAACTGATTTCTAATGCATATTAAAGTAAAACCCATGTAAAGCGTCTGGCACAGTGGATGGTTACTAAATGTTAAATTTCCTTCCCATAGCCTTCCTTTTTAAATATTTACTTATTTACTTACTTAAGACAGGGACTCACTACATAGTTGAGGCTGGCCTTGAACTCCACCTTGCCTCCCGCCTCAGTCTCTAGGCTGCTGGGATTGCAGGCGTCTGCCACCATACCTGGCTCTTTTTTTTTTTTTCCTTTTAAACATAAATTTGTATTTCCATTTTTTAATATGGTGCTGAGGACCTTGTATATAAGTGTGACAAGCACACTACCACTGAGCTGCAGCCCTCTGTCTCAGCCTACAGCACACAGTGGATTCTCTTATTAATGAAGAATGGATTTGTTTGGTCAACAAACATGTATGGAACAATTAAAGAGTATGAGGAATGACCTGCCTTTTCCTTTCCCCACAGTCCCTCGGAGTCCAGTATAATTGGGTTTAAGTTTTCAGCATTCTGCTGAAACACTCCAATGCTGGTCAATCTTAATTTCCTTTTTTTAAAAGAAATATTAATTTCCTAATACAAGGTCCATTTCTCACCTAACAGTCTATATGCTGCCCCCCAGTATCTATGACAGACAAAGGAGGTTAAGTGGCAAGAGAGAAGGACACATGGACAATCACGGATGGATACGGACTCTTCATAAGTGCCGAGAGGGCCGTGTTCAAATCAGATCACAGCTGTGTCTCAGCAGCAGGGGTCGCAACCTGCATGTATCTTGATACAAATGTGCGTTCCACACTTCCATAACCTTTTCTGATTATTTCATAATGACCAAAGAGAACATTTTATTTATTTTATATATATATATGTGTATTTTGTTTTTTTAAGACACAGTCTTGTTATGTAGTTCGGGCTGACCTCGAACTCTCGGGGATCCTCTTGCCTCTGCCTCCCAAGTGCTGGGACTACAGGCGTGTGCCACCACACCCTGTGAGAACATTTCATTTTATTTTATTATTTCTTTGAGAACAGTTTATATTTTTTATGCTTTTTGTTTTTTTTTCTTTTTGGTGCTGGGGATTGAACTCAGGGCCTTGGCTTACAAGGCAAGCACTATAACCACTGAGCTAAATCCCCAGCTCTAGAACAGTTTATATTTTTAAGTGAAAGGACAGGTCTTCTTTCTGTAGAAGTAAAGTCCTAGCTCACAGCCCATTCTAACCATTCTGCACAGAGTGAGGAACAAGGAGCAACATTTAGCTTCCAGCACTTCATTACTCAATGCTGAGACCATCTCTCTCGCCACAGGCAAGGCCCACACCAAGGTCCAACACCAAGTCAGCTCAGAAACAGGACACAGCAAAGAAGAGCATGGAACATTCTGTATCTGGTAAAAAGTCCCTGTTCCAGCTGACCCATCCCCCAGTGCTCAAGTTCAATGCTGGAGTCCTGGAAACTTCTCTTGTGTGGTGAAACTGGACTCTGTCTTCCGATAAGACCCTGTCCCCTGACTGCGGGCCAGTGTCCGGCACATAAGGCTTGTTGCCAGTCACACGCTTAATGCCACTTTCTGGGAATTCTCATCCTTGATTTGGTGGAAATACTGGAACACGTCATTTTAATTACAATTTGAAAAGTTTGATTTGGTTATGTTCTTTAAGAAATATGTGCAGACCTCTCTCAGTGGAGAAAGTCTGAAATTAAATAAAAATTAATATTAAATTGTAATAAAAAAAGACCACAACAAATATAACAATGCCTTTCAAGCTCTAAGTTTCCTGGTTCTTTCGTTCTACTGCCTGGTTTATTTCAAAAGTTAGAAACATTACATGCCTAAAAGTTTTCATAGAACCCTTTTCCCTGTCCACCTGCTATACTTCCTTTAAGCCAAAAGGCCGTTATCTATATTCTAACCTCTCTCAGAATACATGAGTCATTACATCCATTCAGACCTACACATGCAAATGGAGCAATCCTTCAATGTAGAAACAGTTACTAAGGACACCTTCCCTGAAACAATGATACTGGCAACTACTTTCCCAAACTGTTCAAGAAATAAATTGAATTATTTCTCACCGAGGCTGAACTAATTTAGGGGGAAGGGCCAATATTGTCTCTGGGATCTTAGGATGGTCATAGGATGATGTATTGTACTAAAAATGCCTCAGGTCGAAGGCACAAGTAGGGTATCACACTCCGCGAGGTCATTCCGCCCTCACACACACCGAGAACAGAAGCCCTTTGGGGTAGTGGCCACCACAGCATTCCAACCTCTGTCAAGTGGATACTAACCCTGCTTACCTGAGGTGTAACTGTCAGTAGTAACTCTTTCACTCTGCCTGGGGAGAGAGGAGCAGCCTGCCCCAGTAGGCTAATGGCACAACTGTGATGTGAGTTTACTCAAATTCGGCTCTACACAAAACTAAGAGTATCTTGCTTATACCAAGTATCTCTTTTTTTTTTTTTTTTTGAGACTGGCGTCAAATTCACAGTGGTAGAGCGCTTGCCTAACACGCACAAGGCCCTGAGTTCAATCCCTGGCACGCAAAAGAAAACAAAACGGCAGAAACAGGAAACCCATTCAAATATCCACCAACAGGAAAGGCGACAGTTACCTGCATGAATAATATATGTGGTATGATCAAAATATACAGTGAGTGTTTCAATTAAAGTGGCCAAAAGACTACATATGACATCCTTTTCATTGGCATGCACAAGGAGTTGGGTTCAATTCCTAGCACTGCCCCCCTGCAAAGTAAACATTAATATCTAGGTGCAGTACACATGTCTGTAATTACAGCTATCTGGGAGGCTGAGGCAGGAGTGTTGCCAAATTGGAGGCCACCCTGGGCAACTTACTGAAATTCTATCTTGAATTAAAAAGTAAAAAGGGCTAGGGGGTAGCTCAGTAGTAGAATGTGTGCCTAGTATTACAAGGCCCTAGGTTCTAACCCTAGTACAAAAAGTTGCAACAAATATAATATACAAAGAGCCTACTATGTTAAAAAAAATAGCTTCCTCAAGAATTATTTGTATTATGTATAGCTGGGCACGATGGCCCAAACCTGTACTCCCAGCATTCCAGAGGCTGAGGCAGGAGGACTGCCAAAAATTCAAGGTCAGCCTGGGCTGTGTAGTGAGTTCAAGGCCAGACTGCACTACATAGGGAGACCCTGTCTCAGGAGGGGGAAAAAAAGAAAAGAAAAGAAAAGAAAAGAATAATTTGTGGTATCATCTTGGATAAAAGCCTTCGTCCTCAATAAAGGCTTTTTAGTGACCAAAGAGTAAAGTAAGATGGTCCTTTGAGGAGAAGCAGGTTTTCCTTCAGCCCTCCCTGACAGCACAATTGTCACTTAGATGGTGGCCTTGTCATCCAGCCAGTAGGAACTATGGAAAATGAGAATTTGAGAACACAGACAATATCAAACTTGAGAGAAAAGGCATTTTAAAAATCCACATGCTTTGGAATAGTAATGCTGATAGGAGTGTATTTCAACTAAACTATAAAATATTTGGTTACAAAACATTTCACATTTTGACTACAGCTGGAAAGGTTATCAGTGTCCTCCTGAATTGGAGAAGAAATGCTACTAACAACAACAACAAAAAAAGCCTGAAACAACAGCAACTAGAAGCAGATACAGAGAGAAGTCAAATAACTGGTCCGTCGCAGAGCTCAAATTCAAATCTAGATTTGTCCAAAGCCAGCGTTTTTTGTTTTGTTTTGGTACTGGTGGTTAAACCCAGGGCTTTCATATTAGACAATTCATCACTCAGTCACCAAGATGCCCAGGCCAGGCTCCTGTATCAGTCTCCCAGAGTGCTGGGATCACAGGTGTGTGCCACCACACCCCACTTTCTTGCCATCTTTTATTTTCTTTACCATGGAAATTCATCCCTTAATTGGGTGTACAAAGCTTTAAACACCCTTCAAAAGATTGCATTCTAGGAGCCTAGTATGCAGGTGCACGTCTGTAATCCCGGCACTCAGGAGGATAAGGCAGGAGGATTGCCACGAGTTCAAGGCCAGCCACAACCACATAACAAGACCCTGTCTCCTCAAACCAAACCGAACCAAACTGAATGGAACCAAACGGAACGAAACAGAACCAAATGGAACCAAACCGAACCGAACGGAACCAAACCAGAAAACAAAACCAAAACAGAGACTGCATTCTAAACTTGTTTAGTTTGATGATTTCCTGTACCACGTGGAGTTTTAAAAATGTGAAGGGGCGAATAACAAAGGAGAGTATTTTTACGGCAAGCTAGAGGTAGTATTTTCAGCTTCACTCAAAATGGATCTAGTGAGTCAATCCAAATGTTTTTTTCTGAAATAAATTGCTAATCCCTTCCTCCTCCTTCACTCCCTCCCACCCTTCCTTCCTTCCTTCCTCCTGCACTACTAGGAATTGAATCCAGGGCCTTTGTACTGAGCTACATCTCCAGGCCTTTTTAAAAAAAAATTTTGAGGCAGGTCTTGTGAGGCCACCCACCAAGTTGCCAGCTCTGCTTGAACTTGGGATCCTCCTGGCTCAGCCTCCAATATGCAGTCATAAAATTTAGATCTGCTTAAAATTTATTCTTGGTGCTAGATGTCTGTAGTCCCGGCTTCTTGGGAGACTGAGGCAGGAGTATCACTTGAACCCCAAAGTTTGGGGGTTTGAGGCCAGCTGTGGCAACATAGGAAGGACCCCATCTCAAACAAACAAACAGACAAACGATTCATTCTTTTCATTTAGTTAATATTTATTCTAGGTTTGGTGAGTGTATTTTTATTACTACTACTACTATTATTATTATTATTTTTTCGGTGCCGGGGATCGAACTCAGGGCCTTGTGCTTGCTAGACAAGGACTCTAACCACTGAGCTAAATCTCCAGCCCCCTACTATTATTATTTTGCAATGCTGGGGATGAAACCTAGGACCTCTCCTACGTTAGGCAAGTGCTCTGCCACCAGCCCAACTTGTTAGTTTTCATTTGATCATTTCTATTTAAAAGCATTTCAAACCACTGGAAAACACATCATGTCATGCTCAACTGGAGAATCTCATTCAGAGATAATGTTATTAGAGACAAATACTAAAAAGATACCTTTTGGCATCTGGTAACAAAGCATTACTCTCACCTGCCAAGTCTGATTAGTTGCAGAGTTTAATATATGATCTGGGAAAGAAGCTGAGGCACTCCCTGTGGACAGTGCTGGGAAAGATGAGGCTAGCAGGACATTCCAGCACCTGTCTCTTGAAAATAATATTTAAAATATGACACCAACTATTTAAATCCATAAAAATCTGATTTGGGTAGGCAATAAGTATATCAGAATAAATTTATGCAAAGTGATCTTATCATTTAGAGAAGAGAACCACGGGAATGTTTAGAAGAAAGGACTGCCCAGTAGGACACAGCCATGCCTGCTACTAATCCCAGCACTCTGGGACCCCAAGTTCCAGCCCCGCCTGGGCAACTTGGTGACTTCACAGGACCCTGTCTCAAAATCAAAAATTAAAAGGGGATGTAGCTCAGTACAAATGTCCTGAGTTCAGTCTCCAGTACCAAAAACCAGACAATCTACTCCAACTAAACTGGTTTCCTAAAATTAAAGGCATTTTAATTTCTATTTATTGTTGATAAATAACATAATTTCCTAGAAACTCCAAGGACAAGGGAAACAAACAAAAGAATCTGGGCAACATAATGACTTGCTGACTTTTGTTGGCCAGATCTTTATTCACACAACATGTGTTCATTCATTTGGCAGTGATTTGCTGAGCACCTGCTGTGTGTCAGTCAGGATGCCAGGTGCTGTGAACACAATGGTGAACAAAAATAGGCATGGTATCTGCCATTAGGAATCTTACAGGTTAGCAGGAAGAAGGCAGTAATCCTACACCCACAATGTAAATGTGGCGCACGTCTCTCATCCCAGCACTTCAGGAGGCTGAGGCAGGAGGATCACAAGTTCAGCCTGGGCAACTTAGTACCTTTTTTTTTTTGGTACTGGGGATCGAACTCAGGGCCTTACGCTTGCTAGGCAAGCACTCTACCACTTGAGCTAAATCCCCAGCCCAACTTAGTAACTTTTACTAAAACCCCACCTCAAAAAATTATTAGAGGGAGCGTGAGAGGAGCAGAGAGAGAGGGAGAGGTTGACTGATTTATCTCAGTTCTGGGGCCTTGGATTCAATCCCCAGCATCCCTCTGCAAACACAAAACAAACCAAAAAGCCCCTCCCACCACCAAAATAAGATGACTGTAAAAGCCCAGTCCAAGTAGTGTGTAGTACACGCTGCTGTTGTGCACAGAGCTCCCTGACCAGGGCAGGGAAGGTTTCTGAGAATGCAGCGACTAGAATCGAAAGGTCATTATTTAGGCCAGTGATTCTCACCCTGGGTGATAGGTTTCTTTCCAATGCGACATTCAGCTAAAGTCTGGAATCTTTATTTTCTCTGGCACCGGGGAGTGAACTGAGGGCTTCATGCATGCTAAGGATGGCTCTATTCCTAAACTACCCTTCAAGTCCTAGTTTTTTCTTGTTTTTGTTTTTATATTTGTTTGATTTTTGGGGTGCTGAGAATCAATCCATGGCCTTGTGCAGGTAAAGTAAGCACTCTACAGCTGAGTACAACTCCAGGGCCTTTGTACTAAATAAATACCCAGCTCTTTGTGAGACAGTCTCCTTAAAGTGCCCAGGTTCGCCTTGAATTTATGATCCTCTTGCCTCAGCCTCCAAGATTGCTGGGATTACAGGTGTGTGTCACCATACCAGGCTAGTTCAGCTTTTTTAAAATTACCAGGGCTGGGGATTTAGCTCAGCAGTTAGAGTGCTTGCCTTGCAAGCACAAGGCCCTGAGTTCGATCCCCAGCACACACACACAAAAAAAGACCTAATTTTTCTTTGGTGAAGTAACTGATTTATACCTGATATCTCTTGGTAATATTATACCATCCTATCATGCCTTATTTAATAAAATACTAAAATTTTATGTAAGATTTATATTTATAATAAATGAAACTCTGAATGCACCATCCAATTCTGGTGCAAACTAGCATTCTATTAAAGCGCTCTCAAACTCTAATGATACACATGTGTCTTTTACACAAAGAGAAAGTTTTACTCCCTTGCAGGGGCTACAGACTCAAACCCAGAAACATTTTGAAGTCAAGAATGATGTGAGTTGATGCTTGTCTAGTATGTACAAGGCCTGGGGTTCAAGCCCCTGCCCTGATGTTTGGTTTCCAATGCAACAAGGACAAAGTGAACACCATCCATCCCTGGTACAGGATGAGAATTCTTCAATTTCATAGGCAAGGATTTTTGTTTCTCAAACAAATAAAGAACCATCTCTAAAATTTTCTCCCAAATCAGTCGTCTACACATTTTCCCCACCCTGACATCCATGGGAACAGCAATGACATTCAGAATAGACCAGAGGGGACCATAAGGAGCCACTCACCCAATGAAAGCCACCATCTGCTCCACAATGTGCTTGCTGAATGTTATGATAACAAAGATTTTCTAGAAGAAAACACCAGTTGAAGAAATATGTCAATAAATGAACCAGCATAAATCACAACTCTGATGATAAACTCAATAAAGGTGGGGTTCTGCCACTAACTAAAGTTTCTTTTGAAGTAAAAGACACCATTTAATTTAAACGCTACCTAGTTTGTGGCTTATTTATTTTCAGTTGTTAGTTTTTATTTAATTTTTATTTTTATTGGTATATGCTTGCGGCACTTAATGACTACATTCCACATGTGTTTGAAAAGATGCTTTTCCTTAAGCACAGCTGTGGTCTTCCTAGGATACAGGCTTCCTTCCATCTGAGGGAAAATATGAGTCATGAAACCCTAGTCTGGGAGGGAACAGTGGACATTCACTTGTTCTGTGTACCTTGGACTCCTGCGTTCCCACAGAGCCCCCATCACGCAAATCAAAATCTACTATGCCAACAAGAGGGTTCTGGATTAAACCTAATCTAGAGGATCTTAAAAAGACTATAAGGTTTTTATACGTAGCTCTTAGGATTAAAGGACCTTATCTGACCAGGATATTTTCAGTTGGATGTTAATGAAGTACTTTCTCTATTCATTAAAGACATTGGTATCTTACCTTACTAAAACAAGAAAAGATACCTTCAGGGGTAACACGTACCAAATAGTCTCAGCTCCACTCAACAAATGTTAACATACTTACTAAGGATAATATATTCATATAAATATAAGGCTGTAAATGCGAATAGAGGTAAACAACAAAACCAAATGCCCAACAATAATGTTATAGAAGTTCAGAAAAAAGAAAAGCCACTTTAGTTATATATTTAATTAGGGATTCAAAAGGTGATATTTAAACTTTAGCTTTCAATAATGGATATAATTCTCTGACTAAAGATGAATAATTCTAGATAATCTTCAAATCAGCAATAAACTCTGTAGTGTTCTGTTATTTGTTTAATGATTACCTTAGCCCATGTAACCAAAGGGGAAGGAAAAGAAAGACAGTAAATAACAGCAGTGTTATTTGTATCCATCCATTACAGAGTCAGGGGAGGAGGCAGGTTAGACCAAAGCATACTGCTTTAGGGCAGGGCTAATAAGGCAACGTTACACTAATAGTGTACAAATATGACGGAGCTAACAAGACAACTATTACAGATAATTTAGCAAGAAAAACATTAACAGAAGGGGATCTATATTAAGAGCTAGATATTTGGAGATATAAATTGTTTACTAAGCAAAAGAACCAAGGGCTTTGATTTTTCTGGTTGCATCATCACGAACCCTCCCTACCATTAGTTACTAACAAGCAAAATAAGCCAGTGCTCAGATAACTGCACAATTTCACTACTTAACAAAACAAAACACGATTTTCTTTTTATATCTAACAGCTTCAAAATTCACTGCACTGGGCAAGACACAAAATGTGCCAGACATCTAAGAACACATGTCTCGAGTTTTTCACACGGACGGTCTGAGCGGGGATTCCACCAAACAAACAGAAGGCGCAGACACCAAACAGTCCTCTCCAGCACAGAGAAAACAGGAAGGGCAGAGTAACTAATGCTGCTGCACTGACACAGCATTCAAAAGGGGTGTGATGGTACACACCTGTAATCCCAGCTACTGGGGAGGTTGAGGCTGGAGGATCACAAATTTAGGTCTAGCCTTTGCCCTGTTTCAAAATAAAAAGGGCTAGAGGTGTAGCTCGGAGGCTGAGCACTTGCTTAGATGTTTAAAGAGTCGGGTTCAATCCCTAATATTGAAAGAAAATAAAAAAAGAGAACCTCGGGGCTGGGGATTTAGCTCGGTGGTTAGAGTGCTTGCCTTGCAAGCGCAACACCCTGAGTTCGATCCCCAGCACAAAAAAAAAAAAAAAAGAGAACCTCATTGAAAAGAAGAATCTTAGGCAGATTCAGTTATTAAATATTTAGTGAGTGCTTACTATACATCAGATGTTATTTTAGGCACCTGAGTGCTGGGATCACAGGCCTGTGCAACCATGCCTGGCTCCCTCCAGAGTTTATAATTCCATCTATGTGTGTGCTGGTGCGCGGGACGGTAGAGAGGCAATAGGCAATACCCATGGTAAGTAAGTAATTTGTTATGTGAAGTAATATAGATAAGTATATTAACTTTCTTCATTATTGTTGAGAAAGTCAATGTCTAAGGATCCCCATGCAGGAGAAGGAGTTAAATCTATCTAATAGAAAGGAACCAACCCTGACCCAACATTATTCATGAGCTGATGTGAATTTTTTTAGAGGTTAACAGATAGCAAGACATTTGATTTATTGGTTTGTTTTCTTTTTTTCTTTTTTTTTTTTGAGACAGGATTTCGCTACGTAGTCCAGGTTGTTTCTGAACTTTTCCAGGAAGGCAATCTTCCTGCCTCGGCCTCCCAAGTGTTGGGATTACAGGCATGCACCTCTATGCCCAGCAAGACATTTGATTTTTTTTGATTTTTTCACATTTGATTTATTAAAAGGGTCATTTTATTTATTTTTTTGGTCATCTTATTTTTAAAATGAGGAAAAAGGGATGAAATAAAGCCAGATGAGAAGACAGGTTTACTATTAGGGCACAGAAAAATTTATGTGGAGGTATTTTCCCCTATTTCAGAAATGGCTAAAATGTTATATACTCACTAATATTGCTTACCCAGGAAATAAGAGATGCTTGCTACCCTGAGCTACATCTGGATGTACATCAGGTGACAGGCCTTCTAAATTACGTCCCTGGGATACAAGGGAACACAACAAACACATCCCGTGGTCTGGGTTTAGAGAAAGAAATCAAATTCTTTCCTTTCAGAAACACAAATGGATTTTAGTATTTTTCCTTTCTACACAGTAAGTACAGGGAGAGACCTTCAACTTCGCAAAGCTTGGTTTGAATTCCAGGGCCTTAGGCACAAGATTGTCTGACAAGTCAGCCTCCCTAGTACCGGGACTACAGGCACGTGCCACCACGCCCAGCAAATATTGAACACCTACCGGCCCCCACTGCCTGGGGATTGAACCGAAGGCCAGGCAAATTCTAGGCAAGTCTCTACCACTGAGGTACACCCCCAGTCAAGGAATACTGAACTAGAAGCCAAAAGACTTGAGTTTAAATTCAAACTGTTATTTACTCTCTTAGGTAGCACAACTTATTAACCACTTTAAGTATGACAATCACAAAATGTAACCTGGGATTTCGGTTAGCACTTTAAAGTATGAGTATTATACAAAAAATTAAGAATTATTACAACTTTAAAAAATGACTTAGAGGCTGGGGATTTAGCTCAGTGGTTAGAGTACTTGCCCAGCAAGCACAAGGCCCTGAGTTCGATCCCTGGCAACCAAAAAAAAACCCAAACAAACAACAACAACAACAACAACAACAAAAAACAAACAACAACTTAGAATTTTTTTTCAGGACCTTAAGCACACTACCACTAAGCTAAATCCTCAACCCCTAGAATATTCTTTAAAAATATTACCGGTACCAGCCTTTTAAAATTCCAAGTCAGTGACTTGCTAAAATTGTGAAGTTGCTCAGGTTAGGCTCAAACTTGTGATCCTCTCGCCTCAGCTCTCCAGGTTGCTGGGATTACAGGCATGTGCCACCACACCCAGCTAAAATACTAGTTGAATCATTCTGAAATGAAACATCTGATAATTTGCACACCTGTCACTATATATGAGGTGCTTATTGCATAATTTTACAATAATTTATAGAAAGGCACTACAATGTAAGAAGTACATAATGGGAGTATATGAAAATTTACAGAATACAATAAAATTATTATAAAAATCATTTGAATAATGTTATTATTCCTTAGGGATAAAAGACTCCAAAAAGCTAAATCATAACACTTTTCTTCCCTTAGAAAGAACTAAAAAGAAAACCTCATCTTTAGATATGCGGCAAAATAATTCTTTATTCAACATAGTATTTTATTATTTAAAAATTCTATTACAGCATTTTAACTTTTTTTTTTTTCTTTGTGGTGCCGGGGATCGAACTCAGGGCCTTGCGCTTGCAAGGCAAGCACTCTAATCAAGCATTTTAAATTTTAAGCAAGTAAGTAGCATAGAATATTAAAAATCTTGTGTTCGCTGAACAAAATAATTAACGTTAAGTGGGAAGACTATATTCCTTAAAGGAGGAGGAAACTACCCTTGATATTCTGAGTGTTTATGATGGCAGAAGAACAGAAGACAGACTCAATAAACTCTTCCCAAGTGCCAAAGGCTAAGATTAGAAACTGGGGAGGCAGAAGCAGCTGAAGTTTTTATCTCAATCTTCCAGGAATCAGAGGCGCAGGCACAGAGGTACTAGGAAGAATTACTGGGGATAGAGGGGGTTTTTTTGGTGCTAGGCCTCACATATGTTAAGCACATATCTTACCACTGCGCTACACCTCTAGATGGAGAGATGTATTTTTAATTATGATGGAATCATATACGGGCAGAGACATTACTTCACCGTTCTTGACTTTCTTTTGGTAAAATATCTCCTTTGCTGTAAGCTACATTGATTAAAAACATTCTTTCCAGGTTAATTTTTATTTTATTCTAGTAACCCTTGCCCTAGAAGGAAAGAATTCCTATCACGGTTTTAGTAGAAGATGTCCATTTCCCCCTCATTTAAATTCTTAGTCTCTTTTCACATACTTGTGTGTATGTGCGTGTGTGTGTCTTAAAGCTTTTGCTAAGAATGGCTTTGAGGACTAGCAGATTCTCACTTCTCTTCCCACAACCCCCACTTCCTTGCCTCTCCAGCGACCCCTTTCTTCCCCATTCTCTCCCACAGTAACATCTGGCTGGTTTTCGGTAAAGCATATTGGTACCAAGAGAGGAAGTGCTATATAAAGTATGTGAGAGAAAATAAGTAGTGAAAGGCTATATTCTCTCAGGTTGTGGTCAGTAAAGAAACTATATTTTTTGGGACCATGTATAATAAAATGATGTGCACTTTCCTACACAGGAACACTACATCTGGGTAGGGGGTGCTGGGAATCAAACTCAGGGCTTTGCATTTGCTAGGCAAGCACTCTACCACTGAGCTAAACCCCAAACTCGAACACTACTTTTGTTTGATAGAAGTCTTGGATAAATAGTTTCAGAGAGGAAGAGAGACAGAGAGAAGAAAGAAGAAAGATGGAGGAGGGAAGAAAGAAAACAAGGGGATTCAGTAACTTCCAAATAACATTTTTTGCATACTTTATTATCTAAGTAAGCTACCAACCAAAGAAGCAGAACCGGCAGCTTAATTTGCTTAGAAACAAGCCTATGTTTCAGCGTCGCGTAAGGTGTTCATCAGCTGTAGGCAATAAGGTGGGGGTGTAATTACCTGGATATGCATTTTAATAATTGCTTTTCCAATCAGAGTTGCACCAAAGAAGGTCCAAAAAGGTACAAGAAAATGTCCACATGTTATTCCAGCCAGATCAAATAGAGGATTTGGAATCTATTGAGAGACAGAGAGAGAAAAAAGACTTCATATGTAATCCAAAGAACAATTTTTTATGCATATTCCAAAGAACGGTATTACCACCCACTTGTATGTGGTATTCCGCTGTAAGCCTTGCTTACACTGCTAAACAAGGCACGGGCTCCTGGGTCCGCATGCTGCCCTGTTTAGAAGGCTGGCAAGTGTTCTCAGGTGTCTCTCAGTTGTGTCCTTTCATCTCAGGCTGTTGTTCAATACAGTCATTGCAAACCAACGGTCCTTTTGCTTACATTACTGATGGATAATGCCCTATACACACGTTTTTATCACAAGAGGATAAGGCCATGGATATGCTGGAATTTAATCTCATTTAGTAGATTCTTGACCATTTGGTGGCTGTCTTCTACGGTGAGGTATGAGATTATTTTAGTGGTCACTAGAGTTTGAAAATCTTGAGCCTAAAATCTCAATTATTTATTTACAAGTATTCATATCTTCAGCAAGAATTCTAATAAATTCACAAATACACTTACAGGTAAATGTGTTTTTATTCTCGACTTTAAAAAACTCATTATTTGCATTTTATTCTAAAAGAGCTCAGCGCTGTGGGACCATGTGATATATTTTAGAAAGAAAATCAAGTGTGGAAATATGAGCGCACACAGAGTCCAAGTATGTTTTGAATACTCACTCCCAGACAGAGAAGTGATTCACAATAAATACCTTTCCCAAACATTCCCACATTTTAAGGATGCTAAAAGACAATTTCATGTAAAAATGCAGAGAAACCACAAGCTGTTTTTAAGTACTTCGTCCATTTTTCTCCCACAGAAGTATTCTGCCCTTCTGGCTGTTGGCTAAAACATTTATAAGCCAATTAATTTATGTAATTTCATTTTTGAACTCTGAAAGAAGAGCCTAGTTGTTTAAAAAGTATTTGTCACATATGGTCTTTTAAAAGTAATCCCATGACTAAATCAGAATTCAAATATTCCTTTGTTAGTAATACTTGGATTCAATAACTCATTTTTGTTTTTTTCTCATCTAAATTGAAATGCTTTATGCAATTTCATCTCTTACAACCATGTTGAAGTATGTCTACCATTACATCTGCTATGGCTAATATTTTCTCATGTTACCCTCACGACCCTATTAATTATGACTTTCCCCCTTTCCCCTTAAACTCCAATTTATGTTGAAATACAAATGAATTTAAAGTACACAACATACACAAACTCAGAACAGATAAAAATTAGAATCTGTTAACCTACTGGATATCTCATTCTGTTGTATACTCTCAAGAACATAATGAATTTGTTATTAGATAGGCATGTGATTTATTCTATTTTTCAAGAGCTAACTAACTAAACTGAAAAGAAGATTAACATAAAAAGAACTATGCAGTTGCTTTGAAATTTCTCAACTACAAGTTTTACCTTACTTTAAATGATGACAATAACTAATTAATAAACTCTTTCTAACCTTAAGTCAAGTATGTAGAAATACTGTATAAGTATTAAAGATGCCCTAGAAAAAGCTCCTGGAGGCCAAATTGATCTTTACATGTTAAATAATAAACACATATAATCAAATATAAAAAGCGTGGCTAGTATAGGAAGTGGATTTTTAGCATTAGGACACAGGCCTACATGAATGCTGAGAATAAATATTTTCTGCTTCAAAAACTCAAAGGTCCTTGGATTTTCCCGAGGAATAAGGACAGCTGCATCCTCTACTGAATACTGCCTCCTTCGGGACCCATAGAGGACTCGGCACCATTAGCCACAACAACGCTGCATGGCAGCACAAGACCCACCCACTTTACAGGTGAAAGCTGCCAGACATGCTATGTAACCTGTCCCAGGAAAGCGGCAGCAGCACGGGTCTGAACCAGAGCAGCAGGCTCTGCGTTTGTTCCCCGGCCCCTGAGCACAGGCCACTTGGGTGCAAGAGGGGTCTCAGCCTAACCTCATTTTTCTGGGCTCCGCACCACTTTTACACAACCCTGTGTATTTCAATGTCTCTCTAGCTACGCTTCAGAGTTTTTGAGGAGAAAAAAATAAATCCTTTTCTTCTCTTTCTTTTTCTTTTTCATTGCTAGAGACTGAACCGCAGGCTAGGTGACAGCCCCAGCACAGAACTATTTTCCTAGACCAGCTTGATTTCTTTACTCCCAAAATATCACAACAAAAAATAGGTGGGCATTGATGTGCAAGGCACTGCATTAACTATTCCATCTATATTTTCTTAAATCTTCATATTAGCCTTTGCAGTGAGTATTTTATTGTTTTATAGTTATAAATTAGAAATTGGAACCAGCTGTGGGGGTACATACCAATAATCTCAGTACTTTGGGAGGCTGAGGGAGGAGGACTGTAAATTCAAGCCTTAGCAATTTAGTGACACTCTATCTTCAAACAAAAATACATTTATTTATTTATTTATTTTTTGAGACAGGGTCTTGCTATGTAGTTCAGGCTGACTTTGAAGTCACTGTGTAACCCACGCTGGCCTCAAACTCACAACGATCTTGCTGCCTCATAATCCTGAGCGTTGGGATTCAAGGTGTGTGCCACCATGCCTGGCTTTCAAAACAAAACTTTAAAAAGAGCTGGGAATGTACCTCAGTGTGAAGGTCCTAGATTTAATCCCTAGCACCATGAAAAAAATCAAAGGAAAAGAAAAGAGAGAGAAAGAAAAATTAGAAGTTGGGACAGTTGCACATGCCTATAATCCTAGTACTTGGAAGGCTGAAGCAGGAGGATCCCGAGTTCAAAGTGCCTGGGTTACATAACAAGTTCAGTGCTAGCCCAGACTACATAGTGAAGCCCTCTCTGAAAAAGAAGGAAGGGAGGGAAGGAGGAAAGAAAGAAAGAGAAAGGATGGAAAGAAAGGAAAAAAAGGAGAAAGAAAAAAAAAGAAAGCTGGAGTTCAAATAGAGTAACTTGACTGAGATTACATAAGTACTAAGAGAGATAATGTTTATGAAGCTGGCTCATTTTCTTCCCTCTGTACCTTTCTACAATAGATCTATAACTCTTCCTAACAGTTGAGATCAATACTGTGATGAAGAGCTGCATTAAAAAGTTAAGATTTTTCGAATCTCTATAATGCCGATAGCACATTATAAATTTTGGCATCAAATGCCCTAACTTGATTATTTTACTTTATCAAAGAACTCAAAAATGAACTATTCATTTTCTAGTTTTGTTTTGTCTTTAGTTTTTTGAGACAGAGTCTAGCTATGTAGTTCAGGCTGGCCTTGGACTCACTATGTAGCCCACGCCGATTCTAACTCACAGTGATTCTCCGGCCTCAGACTCCAGAGTGCTAGGATTATAGGTATATGCCCCCTGGTACATGTTGTAGTATATGATAGATAAAGTAGCTATATTTCAGCAGAAAATAATTTTGTGAATTTATAATCACAGCTTATATCCACCAGATGCCTAGTTACTCTGTTAAATCCATCACTGAACTACCAACAACTATATACAGGCTCCAAAGAAAACTGTGATCAAAGTGTTCCATCTTAAAAACAGCTACTTCATCAAGATAAACACCAGCTTACAGAGGAATGGCAATTGCATAAATCTGAGGTTTAAGACAACTAAGATACTAAGTTTTAGACAAAACAACAGCTTCTTAGTTCAAAGTTAAAGTTCCTTAACTTTGGCACAGACGTTTCCACTACCTCGCCAGAACTTAGGGTCCTTAGGTTTATACAAATTCATCCTTTTTCTTCTCTTTTTTTCAGTACCGGGGGGACTGAACCCAAAGCCTTCATATTGAGCTCTATCCCCAACCCTTAAAAAACCTTTTTTTCTTCTTTTTTAAAATTTTAAAACAGGTTCTTGTTAAATTGCGCTGGCGGCGCCGCCACACTCGGCTCATGAATTCCTTCTTGCAATCGATCCGTGAGATTTCTGGAGAGAGACTTCCTATCTACAACTCTGTGGGAAAAAATGAGGCCATCGTGATGTGGTTAAATGTATCTAACCCTAAATTCTTCACAGGCAGAATGGGTTTTGGCTCTTTTGTTCTTCCTGAATCATGTCTTTTAGGTCTGCAGTCATGACTGTGCGATGAAATACTTAAGAGTCAGTAAACAAGTTTCTGAACCTACAGAACAGCGGGCAGCTCGTTTAATGAATAAGACTGATTCACAAAATCTATACCCAACAAATCAAAGTACTTTTGATCGTTCGGAAGCAGCTATTTAAAACCAAACTGGTCGCGGTGTAACCCGCCACTTACTGAAGTTTCCCCCTTTTAGCACAATCCACTTACTGAGGCGCAGGCCAATATTCCAAAAAATCCGACCTTCTGTACGAGTCTTTGTACGGCCAGTTTGGCTCGTGAGGGAAAGTCCTGCAACGAGGAGGATTTTGAAACATCAATGAAAAGAGCAGGGAAGAGGGAACGACAGTTCTTTACAGCTTATTAAATAGCGCTCGCTTCGGCAGCACATACAAGTTTATCAAACAGCTTACGCTCTGACGGCGTCGATTCATCTGAGGAGTAAGGAGAACAATTAACAACATCGGGGCAGGCGGTTCACTGGGAAACATGGAGGCAATTTTTGGCGGTGTGGGGGGGTGTGTGTGCTGGGGATGGAGCTCAGGACCTTGCGTTTGCCAGGCAAGCACCTTTTTTTTTTTTTGAGACAGGGCCTCACTGTGTAGTTTAGGCTGGCCCTGAATTCACTACATAGCACAGGCTGGCCTTGAACTCGTGGCGATCCTACTGCCTCAGCCCCCTCCCCCAAGTGCTGGGCTTACTTACTGCATTTAAGAATAAACCAAAACGGGAGTTGGGGATTTAGCTCAGTGGTAGAGCACTTGCCTCGAAAGTATAAGGCCCTGAGTTCCATCCCCAGCACCCTCCCCACAAAAAGAATAAATCAAAACACTATCACTCTATTTTTAGGATTCTTTCTAAATTTTTTTTTATTCTAAATTTTCTGGGGCTGAATAAAATATTGCAAGTCAACCACGAATTTATTTTTCTTTCCTACTCTCTTTTTTGATTTCACTGATTCATTCTGCTGGAAATACTGGCCTATCACATCTTCTTTTTCCTTCTACAATGTGCCAGATTTGCTCCCCAATTAACAGTGGCTGTGAAATCAGGATATTTCAAGACAGTCACCGAAGGCACCTCTGTTGATCCAGAGCCAGAAGAGGGAAAAAATGATTCCGCAGCAAGAGCTGAGCATTTATTACCCAAAAAGCAAACTAATACCACACACCATGCACAATTTTTACAATGTTTTTCTATTTTATTATATTTGAGATTTCCAACATTCTTGGGTAGTAGGTGGTAGGTACAGCAGACAGAATTACACCCATTGTATAGACCACAAAACTAAGTGCTCAAGATATAATGTTAGCAAGGGAAAAAGACAGGACATGATTCAATTCTGAGACTCTGAAATCAGTGCTTTCTTATTTCACTATGCCACTCCTCTCCATGATGAAACATGCACTGAGCTGCTAGTTTACTTCCATGATTTTCTTCTTCCACCATACCGATGGTTGACAAAAATATATATGGCAATTTTTTCCTCTTAGAAATTCAATTTTTTTTTTTTTGTTTTTGAGACAGGGTTTCACTATGCAGTTCAGGCTGGCCTTGACCTCACTATGTAGCCCAGGGTGGCCTTGAACTCAGAGATCTTCCTGCCTCAGCCTCCTGAGTGTTGGTATCCTAGGCATGTGTCACCACATCTGGCCAGAAATTCAATCTTAGACTAATTCTTTTCTGGTACTGAAACAAAATATATTCTAATGAAAATTCCAACAAAACAATTCACATTATAAAAATAATTCTTTTTGTATTATAAATTAATTTTACTATAAATTATAATTTATAAATGTTCATTTTAAAATCCTCATATCATAGAACTTTTCTCTTTAGTCCAAAAATCTTATAGAAAGGTCAGAAGTGCCTTTCATAGAATTAGAAAAAATGTTTAAAGCTAGAAACTCAAACAGTTTGAAAAATATGCTTCTCTAGTTCACACAGAATTAGTGTATTCCCACTTAAAAAAATGAAAGATAATATTCCGTAGAATAACTATCATGTCACCACAATAGTCAATACTAAAAACAAAAACAGAAAACCATAACAAAAACAAAACCTGGGCTGGGGATTTAGCCAAGTGGTTAGAGTGCTTGCCTAGCAAGCACAAGGCCCTGAGTTCGATCCCCAGTACCAAAAACAAAAACAAAAACAAAAAACAAAACCAAACAAAAAACAAAACCTTCCCCTACCTGCTGAAGATGGTGAGAAAAATCAAGGAATCAAGTGAACATACTACCTAGAACGCTTCCATGTGAAAATATAGGGGATCTCAAGGTTAATCAATAGCTAAATCCTACAAGAATTTTGCAAATTTACAATTTATTTCCATAGAGACAAAATAACTTTTCCCTTGGGGATTAGGTTTGCTGTTTTAGTATGTAGGTTACATCTAATTTACCTATTTTAACTTTTTGTGGTACTGGGTATTGACCCCAGGGCCTTTGCAATGAACTACATTCCCAGTATATCTTTTTTTTATTTTGAGACAGGTGTGTGCCACCTCACTTGGGTCAGATTTCATATTTTTAAACAGCTGAACCACTGCAGCGAAGAGCATTTTCTGTGTTGAATTACACTTTCCAACGCAAGTGCTCTGTCACTGAGCTACGGCCGCAGCGCCATAACGTATTTTTCAATAAATGCATTTTCCAAGTAACGGGGAAATAGTTTTCTATTACAGCATATTTTCAAAAAATTTTAGTCTTTAATTGACATGTAATAACTGCATATATTTAGGCGGATTAGTGGCATTTCAATACAGGTATACAATGTGGGGTTGTCGGGTCAGGTTTATTGGCCTATCCATCACCTCAGGCATTTACCATGCATTTTTTTTTAAAGTACATGTTTGTAATACAGAAGTGATGTTCACCATGAGGAACTGGTCCATGCATATAATTTATCTTGCTCGCTTTCAATCCCTTCATCCTTCCCCTCCAATCCCTTCACCATCTGCAGGAGTCTACCTTCTAGTTTCCTATCATCTCTCCTTTGTTTTGTTCTACCATTTGGATTTTAGGTTTCTCACATAAGAGAACACACACAACATTTACCTTTCTGAGTGCAGGTTACTTTGCTTAGTATGATGATTTTGAGTGCTATCCCTTTTCCTGCAAATGACATCGCTCATCATTTCTTTGAGTTTGTAAGATTCAAAATCCTTTCTACTACCTATTTTGGAATACTCGCCCTTTGTAAGCCATTACCCTACGTGCTATTGAACTGTGGAAGTTATTTCCTCCTACCCAATGCAACCCTTCTCAGGCTCTGGAGAACACTATTCTTTATGACATCAACTTTTTTTTTTTGAGATAGGCTCTTATTATCTAGTCCACGCTGGCCTTAACTCACTAGGTAGCCCAAGCTGGCCTCAAACTCACAGAGATCCTTCTGCCTCAGCCTCCCAAGTACTGGGATTACATGTGCCCGCCACCAAGCCTGGCTGACTTCAGCTAAAGCTTCCACATACAGAGAAGACCACTGGGTATTTATCTTTCTGTGTCTGAATTATTTTACTTAACATAAGGCCAAGTTCCAACCATGCATGTTGCTACAAGTGTCAGAATTCCATTTTTTGTTCATGAATAATACTCCATTGGGTGTATCTACCAACAATTCTTTTTCCATTTGTCTCTCAATACACAACCAGGTTGATTCCAGTTCTATTACAGCACTCATATGGTCCCTAATAAATAAAACTGTAGAAAAGTAGTTTTTCTACATTAATGGTGTAGACAAGATAGACAACATTTAGAAGGTAGGTCTTTTTTTTTTTTTTTTTTGAGGTACCACCAGGGCTTGAACCCAGGGTGTCACAGATGCTATAAAAGTCCTCTGCCACTGAGCTCTACCCTCGGGCCTTTAAAAAATTTTTATTTGCGAGACAGTGTCTTGCTAATTTGCCTAGACTGGTCTCAAACTTTTGATCCCCCTGCCTCAGCCTCCTGAGTAGCTGGAGTACAGGCTGATGCCATTGCCCTCTTTTTTTTTTTGTTTTCTTTTATCTTAATTTAAAAATCTTATACTTTTTTTTTTGAGATAGGGTCTTGCTATATAGTAGTTCAGGCTGCCTTTGAACATACTGCGTAGCCCATCTGGCCTCAAACTCGCAGTGATCCTCCTGCCTCAGTCTCTCAAGTGTGGGAATTACAGGCTTGCGCCACCACGCCTGGTTTAAAAATCTTTTTTTTTTTTGGTAGGTGCTGGGGACTCAACTCAGGGTCTCGTGCTTGCTAGGCAAGTGCTCTACCACTGAGGTAAATCCCCAACCCCATGGCTCAAAAATCTTATACTTATTTCATTGAAATGACTGATAGTGCCATCATTCCAACTGAAAAGGATGACATTTTCAACTATTGAGACATATGCACACACATACTAATTTGAATTGGAAAAGAGGTATAATTATACCAATAGCTTATACACAGAGAAAATGATTAAACATGATACAGATCACCTCGTATACTAATAGTGGTCTACCATGTCTAACCTTTTCTTCTTTGCTTCTACAACAAAAGATATTTAAGATCACAGAAGCTCAAGGAAACAAGTTTCTGTTCTGCTAGATGAGGTCTCAAAATTCTCCTGCCTCAGCTTCCAGAGCATCTAGCATTATAGATGTTGCTCCACCATATCAGTGACAAAAAACATGTTTATAAAAATAAAATCCTGAAAAAGAAGTCAATTCAAAATGGAGACCTTTACTAACAAAGGAGAATAATAATAAGGAATCATTTTCCCCCTTTGGGACAGCCACAGCAATCTGGCTTGAACAAAAGGAAATAGGGTCCTTATTCTTTCAGATGCTTTGTCCCCCGGCCCCACCAGTCAGCCTTAAAGGTTTCTAGTCATCTCCATTCAAGTGATGAGCTAACCTAGTCAATAAATAGTAAACCATTAAAAAATGGTTTTGAAGCTGGCATGTATTACAAGGACAACAAAAAACATGCCTTCTACATCGGGAGTTTTATTTTTCAGAAAAGGGGAAAGTCAGCGAGGAATATGGATTTCATAAATGTCATTATGTATTTAACACATAGTGACCATGCTACTTTCAGTTCCTATAATTTTTTCCAGGTCTTTCACAATATTTTCAGAATTAATGTTATAATTAAGCATCCAATAGTCTATGAGCATTAATTGAAATTAAACTAATATAAAATCTGCACAGTTGTTGCCATTACAAGAAATGAATACTAGCTGAATATGCAATTTGATGGAGCATTTTCTTGATTTTTTTTCCTTTCTGGTGTTGTGAAAATAACTCCGGGGAAGGACTCTAATAGTATTTCTACCAAATCAAACATATTTTACAATGGTGAAGTAACTCATTTACATTTTCTTGTTTTTTATTTTAAATTCATATAAGTAAAACTTTTTGATGTGGTCTCCAAGGCTTCATTTAAAAATTTTGGGGATGTGCTCAGCTTGAACCAATGGCCTTCATGTACTCCACCACTGAAACACCCAGGCCTCCGAATTTTACCAAAACTATTCTCATTATCCAAAATACTTTACATATTAAACATAATCTTACTTTGTTTCCTGCCCTGCAGTCTTTTTTTTTTTTTTTTTTTTTTGGGAGACAGGGTCTCACTATGTAGTTTAGGCTGGCCTTGAACTTACTATGTAGCCCAGGCT
>PVJO010004929.1:49758-95483 GCA_004026905.1 Hystrix cristata
GTTTTTAAATTCTTTTTTTTTTTTTTTGTAAAATTTCAGTGCTTTTTCATTATTTAATATATGGCAGTTTGTTTCATGTTGGTCAATGTGCATGTGTGCATATGCGTATGGTGTGTGTGGTTTTTTTGGGGGTGGGGGTTTGATATAGTGTCTTGCTATGTATCCCTGGCAGGCCTCCAACCTGCCTCCTCCTGCCTTACCTTCCCAAGTGTTCAGATTACAGGTATGTGCTACCATGCTGGACTCCCCATTGCTTTTAAAATACAGGAGAAAAAAAATTTGAAAAAAATACAGAGGGAGAATTTTACTCTATGTATTTGCCAATAAACCCTATTTTAAAATATTCACACTTGCTACCTAACAACACCAAAAAATCTCTTTTCTCACAAAAGTTTTTTTGTTTTGTCTTCCTCAGTGAAGTTTGAAAGAACCATTTTTAGCAGGCAGGTGGATCGCCTCAAGTTTGAGGCCAGCGTGGGTTACACAGCAAGACCCTGCCTCAACCAAAACAACAATAAAAACTACACACACACAGAGAATTTTAAACAAAATTTGCTGTTCTTGTTTTGGGCTAAGTAAAATAAATACGCCAAATGAAAATGTGTTCCAATAATAAACAGTATTTTAAAGAAAAAGATTATCAAACAAATTAGTATGTTTGAGAGTCAATGTTCAAGTTAAATACCAAAAAAATTAATATTCACTTTAGCGATTTTGTAGTACATGAAAAAATAAAGCAAATCCAAGCTGATACTTCCTCAATTGTCAGTCTTCATTTAAAAAAAAAAATGTGTACAACTAAAAACAAATTCCTTTTAATAGTTTCATATCTTTGGACTCATATTTCATAACTTCAACCTATTTCATAATTTAAGTGCCTGACAGGACAGCTCAATTCTCTAAATAAATAACATACATTTATAATAGGTAATCATGTATCATTTTCTACTTTTTTCTCAGAAATAAAGCAATTATGATCCAGATGTGGTGGTGCATGCTTGTAATCCCAGCACCCTGGGGAGGCTGACACAAGAGCATCACAGGTTGAAGCCCAGCCTGAGTAACTTAGAGACTTAAGGAGACCCTTGCTCAAAATTTAAAAAAGACTAAGGCTGCAGCTCAGTGTGAAGGTCGTGGGTTCAATCCCCAGAACCATAAAAGAAATAAAATAAGCAGGAAACACTAAAAATCTTCTCCCCCTACACCAGATGAAAAAGAAGAAAAGTTACAGTCATTCCTATCACTGAGATTTCAAAAAAAAAAATAAAGAAAAGAGACAAAGCCTTAATGTCTGAACATTCCTGTGCCATTGTTGCTTCACACGTCTTTTTCCTAAGAAAGCTACTTACAATTAAAGGAAAAGGAAATTGAAAGGGTAATTATAATTAGTCTGCTGAGTGTGAACCTTTATTAAAGTCAACTTGAATCTGAATATACGAAGCATCTTCAAACAGTAATAATAACTTTTTTCATGATGAGTGACCACACAAAAAGACTTCTTCAAAAGCAGCAGAAAACTAGAAGGGACAGTGCATTCCTGTAATCCCACCACTCTAGGAGGCTGAGATAGGAGAAGCGACAGTTTGAGCCTGATCTGGGCAATTTAGCAAGGCCCGGATTTAAAAAAAAAAAAGTGGGGGGGGCAGGCCATAAAATTCTTAAAAATGTTTTTAAAAATTTTTGAGACAGAGTCTCACTATGTAGTTCAGGTTGGCCATGGATTCAATGTGTAGCCCAGGCTGGCCTCGAACTCGCCTCAAGCGTCCCCAGTACTGGGATTACAGGTGTGTGCCACCACGTCTGGCCCTAAACATGTTAAATGAATGCAATGCTACTGCAGAGAAACCCATATTTGGTTAACACTTTGTGGAAATTTACCTCCCCACCCCACTCTGCAGTACTATAGTTTGAACCGGGGGCCCTTTGCACTGCTATGTCCCCAGCCTCTACATTTTCTTAAAAATTTAGTGTCACTAATTTGACCAAAGTGGGTTCAAACAAGTGATCCTCTTGCCTCAGCCTCTCGGAGTGCTGGGTTTACAGGCATGCACCACTATGCCACACTTAAATGCTTTCTTAACTTACTATATAGTAAAACTTCCGCTGAACAAAAAATGCTTCTCTTGGATTTGTGATTAAGTGGCTTCACAATCAATATTAAAACCACAGAGGAAAAGCTGGGCATAGTGGCACACACCTGTAATCTCATCACTCAGGAGGCTGAGACTGGAGGACTCCAGCAAGTTTGAGGTCAGCCTGGGCTACACAGTGAGTTCAAGGGCAGCCTGAACTATACCACAGGACCGTTTCAAAGAAACAAACCCCAGGGGAACTGTTTCAGTAATAATTCTTCATGTATGATGGCACTGTATGTTAAAATAGACTGTACTTTGTGAAGTTCTCGAGCAACCTAGAGATTTCCTGCTGCTCCTGTGCCCTGCTCAGATAAGGGGGCCAAGCAATATTTTAATATTATATATTTGAACAGGTTTCTTTAATAACTAAGGAGTGTTTTTAAGTGTTCGTGTTCTTTTTTTGATTGTACTGGGGATTGATGATGGACGAAACCTACAAGGAAATGAAACACAAAAGAACCAAAAAAAGATGAAAAGTGCTACAGAGAGAAACAGAATACAAACATTAACAATTCTAGTCTTCCATGACATTGAAGTAACAGGCTCTGATAATGTTAAATCTTTTAATTTCTCTGAGCCAGTTTGTTCACCTTTTTTCTAAAATGGAAATAAAATCTATTACCACGAGAGATACAACACAAAACTGCTTAGACTAAAGTTTTATCACTTAGTAAATGTCAAAGACGAAAAAAAAATGCGACACTTAGGGGCCAGGGATTTAGCTCAAGTGGTAGGGCGCTGGCCTATCAAGTGCAAGGGCCTGAATTTAATCTCCAGCAGCCCCCCAGAAATGTGACACTTAATGAAACAAAATAGCTAGTCTGAGTTCTCAATCAGGTATATGAATGGAACAGTTTTATTGCAATGTCACAAGTAAAATAAGGAGTTTTTGGTATGTTGTAATTCTTTTTTAAAAGACAAGAAATGATGTTAATATCATGGAAGGAAGAGGGCTGTAAATCAGGAAAAAGAGAAGAAAAGCATCAAGAACTGAAAGCCTATCAAATCTGCCCACAGAGTGTCATCAATTAGCTTACCAAATCCTGTACCGCACACAAGAAGGTAGAAGTGGGTGAGATTACTTTTCTTAAAAGTCAAATGGAAAAAAGAAAAAAAGTCAAATGGTTCAAATGAACCATTTTTGTCTCAGGGAAATAAGAAATTCTTTATTCCTGTAATGGTAATCTCACATATTACTAATCTTAACACTCATGAAGAACCCATTAAACATAAACCAATTCTTGCATAGTGCAGAAGAAAAGCAGGGATGGAAGACACATGGTTTCTAAAGTCTTTCTTGGAGGATGGGGTGCAGGGCTAGTCACCAACATTTATCATTTTAAAATAAAATGTGGATAAGTTATTCTTAGAAGTTGAGACAAGCACTTTACTTACTCTAGCCAAATTATCAGCACAAAAATCGGGTGCTATCTCCTGCTTGATCTTCCTGTCTCTGATCCTGCTGAAAGGGACCCACATGGTACTATCTTGCCCACCTGGCCTCTAGGAGCAGTAAGAAAGGACTCTGCTGGGTGGAGTGGTGTACCTGTAGTCCTAGTCACTTGGAAGGCTGAATCAAGAGGATCACTGGAGTCCAGGAATTGAGGATTAACCTGAGCAACACAGTAAGACCCGTCTTAAAAAACAAACAGGGGCTGGGGATTTAGCTCAAGTGGTAGAGCACTTGCCTAGCAACTGCAAGGGCCTGAGTTCGATCTCCAGTACCACCCCCCAAAAAAACCCCCAAAAAACCAAAAACACCAAAATGCCAAAAGGCAAACAAATAAACAAAAAATTTTTTTTAGCCTTAGAAGAGAACAGTGCTCTAGATTTTCAGGGAAAATATCTGAGTATGCAAGATTTACTAGGGCAAAGGAAAGGCTACATTACAAAAGTAATAACATTCAATTTGTTTGAGTTCCTGAACTGAAGTCAGTCTCTCTCATCTGGTAATTAATGTTTTACAGAGTTATTTCTCAAATCTTAGTTGATAATAAGGGAGTCATTTTCCATTTTTAGAGCTTCAAAATTGTTTTTTTCTAATAAGTAATGAATAATGTATTCTCAGATTCAAACTGGAATTAAAAAACAAACAAACAAACCAAAAAGCCTATTAATCTGCCATGTAAAAGTACGTAACTATATTAATAGTTTGTGGGAAGGGGAGAAAAAAGGTGAACAGTTCAGATGGACCTGGTTTAACCAAAACTATGAAAACTAAGTGAAGATGGAAGTTAGAAAACTGTCAAGGGTAGGAAACTTGACTTGAAAACAAAGGATAAGCTGGGGATTTAGCTCAGTGGTATAGCGCTTACCTAGCAAGCGCAAGGCCCTGAGTTTGAACCCCAGCACCAAAACAAAAACAAAAACAGACAAATGAAGGCACTGCTTTATATAATAGGTTATAAGCTTACTGCAGTCTTAATTATAAGACGTAATTTAAAAAAAAGTAACAAAAATACAAATTTTTATAAGTGTGGATAAAGTAGTCTATGCAGGCCCATATTAAGGAAGAAGACAAATGTAAAGTATGGTCAAGCATTGCTTAATGATACGGGTATGTTCTAAGAAATGCGTCACTGTACAGACAACTTACAGCATATTTACACAAATGATTATAGTATGATGTCACTAGGTGATATAAGCATATGGAACAACTGATTCCTATGTGGTCTCTTGCAGATGGAAATGTCATTTTGTAGTACATAACTGAATATCCATACTTATCGGGAACATATGCCAGGAATTGAACCCAGGGCTTTACACTACTAAGCACATACTTTACTACTGAGCTATAGTGCAGCCCCAGAATACTTTTTTTTTTTTTTTTGGTGCTGGGGATTGAACTCAGGGCCTGGCACTTGCTAGGCAAGTGCTCTACCACTGAGCTAAATCCCCAACTCCTGGTCCTACTTTTGAGAGAAGTACTGCTTTAATAAATTATGCCCATTTCTAATATACTGCATAGTTCTTTAGCTTAAATTTAGACTATAAGATCCAAAATAGGAAAAATAGAAAGAAAGGAGACCAGTGAGAGAAACCTTACATACCTATCAATAAAGAACTGCAGATCTACCATGACACACCAACTGGCTAACTAGAAACAAAAATCCAGTATCTTCTGGGTGCAGTGGTGTCTGACTGTAATCTCAGCTACTTGGGAGACTGAGGCAGGAGGATCACAAGTTTGAGACCAGCCTGCAAAATTTAATGACTTAGTGAGATCCTGTCTTAAACAAACAAAGAAACATCCCCCCGCCCCCCCAAAAAACAGAATAGCTGGGGATATAGGGAAAGTTGTAGGTTCAATCCCTATTACCAAAAAACAAAAGCAAACATATTTTTGTCACATAAAGTGAGCACTAATAGTTATTCTGTTGTCCATGTCTTCTATTACACTCTGATCTTGGGCCAGAACTCTTGGAATCACTGAGCAGTTATAAGATAAAGGTCCATGGGGACAGAGAAGAGATCAAAGAGATTCGAGTGCTGCTGGATATAAACAGTAAATGATTACATTCTCTAATGTACTTAGGATGGGTTTTCATTTAGTATGTTACCAACCTGCAAACTCACGAGTAAAAACACAGAAGCACGCATAGTCTGCTGGTCCAAGTTTCAATGAAAATAGAACTTTCCAAAGGGATTTCACAAAAGGTGCCTGAAATACAAACCTGCCAAAAACCCAAACCTTTTCAATTAGCTTAACCAAGGTAACCTAATGCTTGCCTGCTGCTTATTTTTTTCCTATCTCTAAACAGGTGTGGAGATGAAAAGAACAAAGCAGACACAAAACTATATTCTACTCCAATGTCCAAAGCAAACTAAAAAGAAAAACTTTGAATATTTATTACTTACTGTGCTTTTTATTGACTGGGCTGTATTAACTTCTTATTTTCATTTGTAAATCATCTGGTTTCAGGTAGAACTGCTTCATCATCAAATAAATAAGACTTTTTCTATTTTAATTTGATCACTGGGAGTTAGGGAGTATGGCCAGAATATTAGTTCGTTACTATGTTTATTTATTTAGATAGGGTCTTGTTGTGTAGCTCGGGATGGCCTTGAACTTGCAGTGATTCTCCTACCTCGGACTCCTGGCATGCTGGAATTACAAGCGAGTTCTACCACACCTGGCAAGAAATTTTTAACTTCCATTATTCTATATTCTTTCTTTTCTGGTGCTGGATATGGAAACCAGGGCCTACATACTAGGCAGGCAATCTACTGAGCTACAGCCTCAGCCCCCTGTATTCTTTCTTTAGAGGAGTAACTATTTCATAATTTTCTAAAATGTTTTTCCATATATAGTCACAAAAAAGTAAGTAGGAGAAAAATAATTTTTAGGAAGTTGGTATTTTCACTAAATTTATTTTTTTAATTAAATCTGGCTAAAGATGATGATAAGGTTAGATACAGAAGTGCACATGTGAAAACAAATGGACTCAGGAATGCGCAATGAGCAGATAAATTTCTGTGGCCATTCATTCAGCAGTTTGCATCAAATTCTAACTCTCTTTCCAGTTCATGTAGTTAATACTATAGGAATGGGTTAAGGAAAGAAGAGTCAGAAAGGGAAAGATTCAAGTCTGGGAATGGGGTGATGAGAGAATAGAGTTCCGAATAAAATGAAAGCTTCCATAGAATGCAAATAAAAGGAGGCATGAAGAATTCCACCATAAATCATGTTAAGTGTGCTTGGAAACTACAGCCACTGAACTTTCTAAGTGTTACCTTTTCTTGCTGAACCAAAAGTAAGTAAGTGACCTTTGGTACCAAAGCCTAACTGCACTAAGAGGTAAAATATTCCGCAAGAGAATCCATCAAGAGACCACTTAAAATTGCTTAATCTTGCTGATACTTTGTGGTAAAATCACAAGCCAGCTATGAAGGATCTAGCAGGCTGGACTTTTCAAAAACTAAACATTATTGGGTGTGGTTGGTTGATTTCTAAAAGGAGAAACTACATTAAGCCTTGGTAACTTTGACAATGCCTCTAATCATAAAGAAACGTGTTTAACATGCGTCTCTGGTGTTCACTGTCACCAAATTGACTGCTTTAACTCTACGCAAACAGGCTGAGATCCTGAGAGCAGACAGCCTTTTGGTGGAACTCCTGATGCAACACAAACCATAGCAGTTACTGCAAAGCTTAATGCAAACCCTCTAGAGTCCACGTTGACAAATTCTTTAACAAGCCCTGTGGTTACAGGGAAGCTGGTTTCACTCTGAGTCACTCCTGCTCAAACAGTTTACTGGAAATGAAGGGGAGGGGGAATTTTCAGAGAAGTCATGTGATGGCCAGACAAACCACAACCAGTAGAGGCTCAACAGAGTCAAAAACAGGTCCCAGCAACAACTGATACTCGGAATGCCCAAATGGCACTAAACATATGAAAATGAATCCTGTTTGGTTGCACATCATGTATACCCTAAGCTCCGATAAATCTGCATAAGTGAAAGAACAGATAGTTCATGGGGGAAAAACCAGGAGGCAACTGCGAACACTTTATAGGCAAATGTGCTTAACTGAAAATAATGCCGGTGGAATGCTAAGCACTCTAGTGAGCATATAAATCGTCACCAAATGCTTTCCCATAGTTTTCAAAATTAAATTATCAAATCTTCCATCATATCAATAGAATCTCAAAAGAACCCTTCATTTTCCCCTTGCACATTGAAGAGGCTGTTCACTATGAAAATGGCTATTTCACTGCATGCAAAAAACAAGGAGGTGACTATAAGAACTACCATTAACAACTGATGGACTTTCTTTGGTTTTTTATGTTTTCACTAATAAAGAAATACAAGTAACTTGTAAATTCTGAGAAGGATAAGTCTCCTATTAAAATGAGATAGTTTTTTGGCCTTAAGTAAATTTAATACAAACTAACATGGGAAAAGATATTAGGACTTGTTAATTTGGGGATTTAGTCAAATAGAACATAAAAATGCTCCCTTAAAGTAAGATTAAATCCTAAAACTACAAAACAGCCTTTGAGAAAATGCTCAACCTGGGTTTACAGATGGATAACTGATCCTTGACAGAAGACAAGTTGACCAAGATGAACATGGAGGACAGGGGAGCATTATTCTTACAAGGTGAAGGTTTAAAACTTCTACATTTCTGGTTTCATTTTTAATTTCTGAATAGGATACCAATAAAAGGCAACAGTAAATTCACACAGTCATCAAGCCAATACTCTGTGAAAGAAGAATACAAGTGGCAGGTCATTTGGACAGGTGGCATTTAGGTAATCTGACAGATGGCAATCTTACTCAAGACATACTCTTTTAAGTAAACACACACAGCATTCCCACTCAATTGTGTAAGCATTAAATATAAAAATACCACAGCCGCCCCCAGACTCCCATTCCATTCCAAGTAACACTGGCTGTGCTAATCTTTTAGGAGACATAATACAAACAAGTTACCTTGTTTTCCAAACTTTCACTCCTTGTTTTTAGCTCTTCTTTTTCTTTGGTTACACAGCCAGGAACTGTACCCAGGGCCTAGTGCACGCTTAAGCACTTACTCTAACCCTACCACTGAATTACACCCTCAGCCTCTATCCCTTTCCTTTTTATTTATTTTATTTTTTTGAGGTAGTGGGGTTGAACCCAAGGCCTTGCCATACTAGGCAAGAGCTCTATCATTGAGCTACATCCCCAGCATGTTGTATTCTATTTTTGAGACAGATCTTGCTAAATTACCCAGGCTGGCCTTGAATTTGTGGCCTTCCTGCCTCAGCATCCCAAGTAGCTAGGATTACAGGAATATACCACTGCGCTTGGTTTCCATTTGTTTCCAAAGTACAGAGCATTGAAGAGTTATTTTATTCAATATGAATTAAAACTTGCAAGTTCTTTAAATTGATGTCTTTTATACTACCTTCAACTCTTGCTCTCATTTCACTATTAAATTCAAAGACATAAAAGTTAAATCTTCCTTTTTATGTAAAATGATTTCTGTGTTTAGTACATTTTATACTTCATTTTGCAGCAGAGTAAGATGGAATATTAAGTGAAACATGTTTCATATGATGGTACATTTTCTCTTAATTAACGTTGCATCATTTATTCAAAGTATTTACTGCATGAACAGTCTGTGTGTACAAGACTAGGCAGGTATTGTTGAAAAGACACATTTTTGAGGCCTCTTCTTGAGCGGTTTACAGATTCCTGGGCGAGATAAGAATAATCCATAAATAGTTTTAAAAGAAGATAGACCACAATTAAGTGACATAAGGAAGGTCTAGCTGGGATGCTAAAGGAATTCAGGAAAAATAGTTTGAAGAATAGAGAAGGTGAGGTAGAGGCGGGAAGCGAGTCATCAAATTCTTCACGAAGAAGCTGCAAGGTAAAGAATTAAGAAAGTAGGCACATGTGGATGGGAGGAAATGACACTGCAAGTAGTTATGAAAAAGGACCATACCACGTGGTTATGTGTGTGTGCGGGTAAAGTATTCTAATTCTTCAGAGCAGCCAGCAATTTTTAAATTCTTTGCAAGTTGAATAAATCATCATAGTTTTATTTAAGAAGAACAGCACTTCTTTTCTTTCTTTCTCTTTTTTTTGGGGGGGTGGTACTGGGGAGTGAATCCAAGGCCTGTACCACAGCCCCCTTTATTACTTTGTATTTTGAGATAGAGTCTTGCTAAGTTGCTAACCTGCCCAAGCCAGCCTTGAACTTACAGCAATTCTCCTGCCTCACCCTCTCAAACAAAATTTTGTTTTTGTTATGGGTATTCTAGCAATTCCTTTAAAGTCCAATCTGAAAATCATTAGTGTTCGGCCAGAGGTATAGCTAAGTGGTACAGTGTTTGCATAGCATGTGTGAGGCCGGGGTTCACTCCCCGGTGCTTCAAAAAACAAAAGGAAAAATTTGTCAATACAGAGGACAAAAAAAAAAATGTTAAAGGGAGAAGAGGATGATTTATAGGTAGGAATGAATTAGTAACAAAGGAAACTGTGTTGAGTTTAGATTTCACATTACATACAACTGAGAGCCAGACATTTTTGAATAGCAAAGTTCCACAGGCAGATGTATTTTTCAGAAAGTACTTTTTTGCTGTTTGGGGGCTGCTGGTAAAGAAAGATTGGGGGCGCTGCTGGTAAAGAGTAAGCCAATTAGAAAGCTGCTGGGAATGCTGAGGTGAGGACTGATGAAGGTCTGAGGGTGGATGATGCAGACAGCAGAGGTAGAGTCAACAGGCCTTGAAAAATAACTGGATATGGAAGGGAAGGTGAGGTGTCAGATAACTCAGATTTTATTTATTTCCATTTATTTTAAATTTCTGGTACTGGGGATTGAACAGAAAGATGACAACTCAGATTTTAGCCTTGGAGTGATTGAGAGCATGGTGATATCATTAACAGAAATCAGGAAAAAGGAGAAAAAGATCATAAAGAGAACAATCAAACCTTGTATGGAATAATTCACAAAGCACATAAAGAGCTATCTAGATCTAACTTTTATAAATGATGGTAGCTTTGCTCAAGGGCATAGGAAGCTACACTGATTCATACCTGCCTCCCACAGATATCTAATGAAAACAAGACAGAAAGCCAAAAGCAAAAGGAAGCCAGTTTAGTGGAAAAATACTGCCTAATCTCGATACAGTACTCACGAAAATAAATCAGGTAACATAAAGAATCAGAATACAAATAAAATATCTTAATCGTGGCTTATTTCTCTTGAAACAGCTATAGTATGAAATCCAACCAACTGTCAAAAATAGAATTTAAGCAAATACTTAGCTTTAAACTTTCTGACTTGTAATGATTTCTTAGCAAAGTCACATGCACCCTTTAACCTACTTGGAGAGTATATGGCAAAGCAACCAGTGCCAAGATATTTTCCCTTTTCCTGCTGATAAACTTATGCTACTAAAGAACTCCCTTGAAGAAAACACAAAAAAACTTACATTTACTAACTTATTCTCAGGTAATCTTTAAATAACCACTAAGAGTTATTTTATTTGTTTTCAGCTTGCAGTTAATACCACTTTTGCATTTTACTGCTCCCATAAAATTAGAGGTTTTATAAAACACATGTACCTTTGAGAAAATTCCAGTACCAAAGTCAGATAAACTGGATCCTTGCTAAACTGATTACTAAAGAACTTTCAAATCACAACCGATAAGACATAATTAAAAGTTGTCAGATACGATTGTAGACTATCAAAGAAAAAGAAAACCCAGTGCCTTTTGTATATACCATTAATAATTACAAACGGAAACATAATAAGGAGTAGGCATAATGGTTCATGCGTTTAATTCTAACACCCTGAGAGGCTGAGGCAAAAAGACTGCATGTTCAAGTCCAGCCCAGGCAACTTAGTGAGACTCAGTCTCAGAATAAAAAATAAAAAAGGGCTGTGGATGTAGGCAGTCTGAAGGCCCTGGTTCAATCCCCAGTACTGACAAACAAACAAACAAACAAAAATATATATATAAAAAAGTTACAATGAAATATAAAACAATTAACATTAATGAAAAAGTTGCATACCTACATCATCTCATATATAGAAATATTTCAATGGCTGAAGATTTTAAATGTAAAAGGATATACTCACAAAAGTACTAAAAGCAAATATGCTAAATTTTATAGTCTCAAGAGTTCAGAAAGTCTCAATTTTTAGGAGTTACAGGAGTGCCACACTCGTAGTGCCTTCGGGAGGCTGACTCAGGACTGATTGAGCCCAGGACCTTGCCTCAATAAATAAATTATGAAAAGATAAAAAATAAAAGGGGAAATCTAAAATATTAGAATAAAAAAATTGAAAATTAAGCCATAAAATGTAACAAAACATGTATCAGTGATGGCCAACCTTTTAGACCTTTCAGTGACAAACATGCGTGCCACAGGTTCACCACCACTGATATATATGATAAGTGATATGGAAAAACACTAACAAACAGTAAAAACTACTCAGAGCATGGGACAAAAGTCATCACTAAGAAAGTAAAAATACACTAAATATAAAGAATGGAGACATAAACCAGTAAGATAATACTTTCTTTTTCTTTTTTTTTTTGCTTATCTGTATTTTCAGCATTTTATTACAATAAAAATACTTAGTAATCAGAAAGAAAGTTGTTATATAAAGCAAAGATGGGGAAAATATTTGATGACATAAAATGTTCACAATATGTTTTTATATTTGAAATGAGCAACAAAACAATAAACAACATGATTTCACTCCTATGAATATAAAGACAGAAAAAGATTGAAGGGTATCTACTCCAGTTTTCCACATTGAGCTCTGTAACTTCTGGATAAGAAACTAATTTTTTTTTTGAGACGGGGTCTCACTATGTAATTCAAGCTGTCCTTGAACTCACTATGTAGAACAGACTGGCCTTGAACTTGTCGCAATCCTCCTATCTCAGCTTCCCAAGTACTGAGATTACAGGCGTGTGCCACCGTGGCCAGCTAAGAAACTAATTTTTAATGTCAGTATCAGATGTCTGTGAGGTATGATTGACATATATGGTGAAAATTTAAATTAAAAAAAATTACAGTAAAAGACACACTGCCATTAATTCCCCTCACTTTGATGCCCCTACCCCTCACTTCGAACACACTTATCCCATTATTCTTGCCACTTTCTAAAGCATTTCTGGAACCACAGAAAGAGAACCCCTCTTTCATAGTCTTTAGAAGGTCTGATCAGAAATACAGTGACTGCTGCTGCCCAGGGCAATCAAACAGAAAGGCAGGCTCATAAAAACTTTATGATGTGCTCCCATCCACCTCATTCACCGGATCTGGCACTGTGCAACTTCAGGCTCTTCCTCTTAGTCAAAATGACCATGAAAGGTAAAAGTTCTGAATGGATTCAGGGCACTGAGGCAGCAATGACAGCACAACTAAAGACACTCGTGAAAAAAGGACTTCCAAAACTGCTTCAGAAAGTGGCAAGCACAATGAGACATATGTTCACAACAAGGGGTGTATTCTGAGGAAAATCAATAGCAATGTGGCTTTTGTTGTAACAAAAATTTAAAACTTTGAACATTAATTGTAGTTTTTGGTCATAATGCATATATGTAAACAGGAAGTTGATATTAAAATTTATGATATAATTCTAACTTCTATAATGTAAACAAGTCATTCAAGGCACTGGCTGCCTATAATTATTCCAGCTATTTGGGAGACTGAGGCAAGAGGATCTTGAGTCCGAAGTCAAGCTGAGCAACACAGTCAGACCACGACTCAAACAAAACAAAACAAAACAAAACAAAAAAATACCAACAAAACAAAAAACCTTCCCAAGAACAAAAACAAACTCAGCTTAGAATATGATGATTAGTAGCCTGTTTGATGAGTAGGTGTATGGCCCCTCACTTTTTTACTTTTTAATACTTCTGGAACGTCAAAATCTGAAAATAATGAAAGCAAAGAGCCTAAAATACATGTGTGATTAAACAATCAAAGTGCATTTAAAAATAAAAAATACTGGGCTGGGGATTTAGCTCAGCGATTAGAGTGTTTTCCTTACAGGCATAAGGCCCTGAGTTTGATTCCCAGTATGAAAAATAAATACATACATACATACATATATACTGTACATGCCTGTAATTTCAGGACAATGAAAGGCTGAGGCTGATGGTGAGTTGGAGGTCAACCCAGGCAACTTAGCGAGATATTGTCTCAAAAAAAAAAAATAAATAAAAAGAGAAAAGAAAGAAAGAAAGAAAAAAGGGCTAAGCTCAGTGCAAGGATCAAAACCCCCAAAACAAGGAGACCCTCTTAAACTGCATTATATTTATTTGCAGAGTAAAAACCTTAGAAACAAAAACCTGAATGCATCATAGCAGTACATCAAAAATTCAGAAAATACCCGATCTTACCTGGATATAAAAACAGTCTACAGGCCTAGCAAAGAATGAACAAAAACAAAACTTTTCTTGGTCAAATCATATGTGTAGAACAAAAATTATATCCACATACAGTGAAATCTGTAATAACCCACAAAATTTAAGAAATTGGTGAAAAAAGCATAAAAGAGAATAAAGAAAAATCACAACAAATCAAATATAGGGGAAAAATTTTCAATTAGTTATTCATTTTTTTTTATCGCATTAACCTCTGTGAAAATGTTCAATTTTGGTGTGGTAAGCAGAGTACTAACCTCAGACTCAGAAAACTTGGCTGGCTTTTGGCTCTGAGAGTCACAGGCAGTGTGTCCGTCAGGCTATTTCCTTATCCAAACCAGGGATAAATGCAGTGCCCCGTTGCTTGCTTGGAGCTGCACCTACTAGAGAGGCTAAGGCAGCAGGACTCCTGGAGCCCAAGAGTTTAGGCCCATCTGGGCAACACAGGGAGGGCCCCATCTCTAATGAAAAAACAAAAAAACTCCCCTAAAACAAGAATAATACCTTTTACTTCACAGTTGTGAGGAGGTAAGTCACAACTGCTTAGCACAGGTTTTTATTATCCTTCGAAGGAAAATTAATAGGAAAGACTACAGAGTTATCACATAGGAGTTTCTCCTTTCTCTTTTATCATATTATTTTAAATATCTTCCAGTTTACCTATTAGTTAACAGTACGTATAATTGCAGTTTTGAATAAAAATTTTAAATGAAGTATTTGTAAAGAATGTATGATTTCTGATTTAAAGGACATGAAACAGAATGTGTACATTTTGCTTTCTTGGTTTTTCAAAATAAATGAATATGAAATTGGGAAATAAATGGCACAGTTACCCTAAGATAGTGGTTGAAGTCATTGGCTTTACAGGATAAAAACAACAAAACCTCATAACCATGAGGAACATAGTGTGCAGTCTAATTTCCACGACTCAAAACAGATGAAGATAAACTGCAGATGATCCAGTGAAAAGTAACAGAAATAATCAGGGCCATAAGACAGGAATAAAAAAGAGTATTATTCTGACACTAGATAAGACCGAGAGAAGAAATGGTCAAAGTATTCAAGAGCTCAAATTATATTAATAAGATCGAGTATAACTTACCTCTTCATCAAATTCCAGAAGAGTTTTTAGAACTGGGCTTTTAAATGGCAATAAGCTTATGGAATGTGCTATTTATAACCCCCAAATCAAAAAACTGCAAAGAATGAAATGAGTCATTTCGTCTGATGCTCTAGCCAATGTAGGGAGTGCTATGGATGGGATCTTTGAGCAACATTACACAGAAAGGAGGCAGCCACCACACATCTGAGAGCAATATGAATGGGCATTCTTATTCAGAACCACTAAATATTAGCATGATGTGCCACTCAGCATCTGGTAACTGATAATAAGATACCTCCTATCTTAAAAATAACCCCAAAATATAGAGACACATGAACTCTGTCTTTGATGAAACTAGTGATGAGGACAAAGACAGATGGAAGAAAATATTTCACCTGAGACTCCAAAGGGGAAAGATATGGAAGAGAAGCAATGATTTGCCCAACAAAAAAGCAGAAAGGCTCTTTAGCAAAACTGTGGAAGAGGTCAGTAGGGCTGAAACCAAGATTACATAAGAAGACTCCCAGGTTCCACTCTTACTTAGCACAGCCAGGTGACTTTTCCCCCCAGTCTCATTGAAAACATCAAATACAGTCTTTAAACAAAGTGCAGAAGTTCTAGACTCAGGACACATTTGTGCTTCTATCTGTGTAGGTATCCAGAGACTGAACACAGTGGGTTAAGGGAAAGTCTACACACTAAACGGAGATCTTTTTTTTTTTTAATTTAATTTTATTTTATTAAACAGAGATCTTTAACTACTATGCTCCAGCCTAGCATTACAGTGTCAACAACAAGGCTCATATTCCTCAGTTGAGATACCAGAGGATCTGCAATTGGAGAAACTGAACTATCCTAAAGGAAAATTCAACAAGATATACATGAAGGTTCCCAGTAAGTACGTCAACTCAAAACTTCATTGTATGAGCTTCCACTCAGTTTTGAAGTATTTTATTCATGTGTGCGTACACACACACACACCACACACAAAGGATTGTTAGGCCCTAAGGAAGAGCTTCCAACCCCAAAGAGAACAGATAGACAAGACCCTGCCTGGAACCAACAGGAAATTTGCAGAAACTAAGTATCTTCAAAAAGGTAAAAGATTTCTTAGAAACAAGTTATATATAACAGCAGAAAAAACATTTTAATACAAGATTTAGAAGATGAACATGGGAGCCAGGTGTGGTGGCACACACCTGTAATCCCAGCATTCTGGGAGGCTGAGGGAGGAGGATCAGAAGTTTGATACCAGCCCATACAATTTAGTATGCAATTTAGCAAGACTCTGTCACTAAAAATAACGAACAAACTGAGGATGCAGATTAGTGCAAAGGCATTGGGTTCAATTTCGAGTACCAGGAGAGGCAAAAAAGATAAATGTGAGGAAAATTTTCAGAAAGTAAAACAATATAAATATTAGGAGCACAAAGATAAAAATAAAATTAAAAGGATGGTATAGGAAGCTCAACATGAAGTAACTAGAATTCTAGTAGGAGTAGAGACTAAAGAGGAAAACACTCATGGAAAAAAATACAACATTCTCTAAAAGTAATAAAATCTAGGTTGACAAGTTTTCTGAGTACCTAGCAGAATAAATTTAAGAGACACTTCAGATGATGAAATTAAAAGCTTTTAGACAAGAAAATCCAAACAAAAATAGACTGTCAAGTGGTTGGGGATTTAGCTCAGTGGTTAGAGTACTTGCCTAGCAAGCATAGGTCCTTGAGTTTGATCCCCAGCACCAGCAAAAACAAACAAACAGACAAACAAAAAAAACTGTCAATAAACAGGACTCAGAAGGGCATCAGCCCTCTCAAGGCCAATAAACGAGGCCTGAAGACGGCTGAACAATGCCTTCCAATTTTTAAGCACAAAACTTCTCAATCTAGAATCCTGTATTCAGTTAATCAATCATGAGGGAATACATTCATAATTAGATGAAAGGCTTCACATTTTCCATTTACTCATCCTTTCTTAGGACACTCCGGGCAGAATGTGTTCAACCAAAAAGAGGGGTACCGCAGAAGGTCATAAAACAGCAAGTGGGGAGGAAGGGAAAAGGGATGAAAACAAGGATTAAGGGGGCTGGGGATTTAGCTCAGTGATTAGAGTGCTTGCCTTGCAAGCACAAGGCCTTGAGTTCGATCCCCGGCACCACCAAAAAAAAAAAAAAAAAAAAAAAAAAAAAAAAAAAAAAAAAAAAAAAAAAAAAAAAAAAAAAAAGAAAACAAGGATTAAGATGTCTTACGCATGTGCACCAACCCCTACAAGGACTAGGGACTGTAAACATTATGACTACAGTCATGTACTGGACAAACCAACCCCAGCGGGTTCAGCCAAGGAAGGAGCAGGCAAGGCTCTGAGTGACAACTCCACAACAAGCGCAGAATCGATGTGATTATTATTTATAGTGCTGATGGATGCTGTATACTGAGACACCCACCCCACCCCTTAGATTTTTGAGTCAGCGTCTCGCTAAGTTCCTCAGGCTGCCCTGAACTTGTGACTGTCCTGCTTCTGCCTCCCAACTGGCATGAGCTACTGCACCTGGCACAATTGATATTATTTTATAGATTATCAAGTATAGAGTGATATCAAGTGATATCAGAGCTGGTGGAAGGAGAGAAGAAAAGCCAGAGATTCAAAGAAACCATGAAAAATGAAAATATGTGAATTTCAATAAAAGCCTTGAGAAATGGAAAAATAATCACAGCACATTAGTTGGCCTGAGAGGGAACAATATTTACAATACTTGCTTGGTATCTACCGCACAACGTAAAACTCTAGAGCTGCAAGCTACTTTATACTTTTTCAATTTCAACTTGTTGATCACATGTGAATGAAAAAGTTCTAGAGCTATAAATTGACTGGCATTAATATTAGTGCCACAACTAGAAGAGGCAGCAGTTGTGACAAAAAGGGATACTTGCCACCCACTTCTGTGCAAGGATCAGCAACTGGGACACAGCAGTGATGCTGGCATTCTGAGGCTGCCTTCTATTTTGGGGCAGGGGCAGTGCCGGGGATTGAACTCAGGGCCTTGAGCTCACTAGGCAAGTGCTCTACCACTGAGCTAAATCCCCAGCCCCTGGGTTCTAGTTTTAAGAATGTGAACTTAAGAAGGCAACAACTTCTAGACTTTCAGTTTTTCAACAGATTAGAAGAATGGTAGCTTTTCATATTATATCAGAGGTAAGAAAAGGGTCACAATACATTCTACATTCAAAAGTTATTAAAAATATACAAAAAATTTTTTAAAATCAAGGACCTCATGTATGCTAGGCAAGTGATCTGCCACTAGGCTGCACCATCAATTCAAATATAATTTACAAAGTTGTCTACACTTTTTTTTTCTTTTTCTTTTTTTTTTTTTACACACAGGGTCTAGTTCAGGCAGGCCTAGAACTCACTATGTACCCAGGCTGGCCTTGAACTTGTGGGGATCCTCCTGCCTCAGCCTCCACAGTGCTGGGATGACAGGTGTGCACCACCATGCTTGGCCCGTGTTTCTTTATTTTACTTCATTTGTTTTATATATGGCTATTCTCTATTCATATAGAAATTTCTGTTTTCAGCTAAAAACTATAAAAACGTTTGGTTGATTTCCATTGAGAAATGTACTTTTTTTTTAAAAAAGCCTACTTGATGCTAAAATATATGTATGTTTCTCCCCCACTTAGGATAATATATTTTGGGGGTCTCAGAGTCTGGAGAATCAAATTACGAACTCATTCTTGAAAAAATAAAAAGTGGCCACTGGTGTAGATATATCTCCTTACAAACACACAACAGTAAGAAAAAATTTCAGTTCCATCAGTTAACGAACAAATCTGGAGGGAAGATGTATTATATAAATTCATTCAAACGTCTCTCTTTCCCCAGCACCATCCCCCCAAAAAATCTTTAGTTACATCCAGGTTGCTTTCTAAGCTCATCTCTAGAGACTCAATCATTCAGCAATGTTGTTAGGAATCTTCCTAAGGATGAAACAACTGATCTAAAAAACTGACAAGTTGATACACAGATTGTGCTGAGTTCAAAAAAGCCTCAGCCAATTACACTGTGGAGTAGCTAAGACAGGAATTCAGTGTTAGGGATGTGTACCTTGCCCATTTTGAGGACACTGTCATCTGACAGAGAAAAAAGCTGGTCAAACTGCTGAAAAGTTTGAATTGCTAAATGTTTTTTCAAAATAAAGGGGCTGGGGATTTAGCTCAGTGGTTAGAGTGCTTGCCTAGCAAGTGCAAGGCCCTGAGTTCGATTCCCAGCACCAAAAAAAAAAAAAAAAAAGGAAAAATAAAAGTTCTGCTGTTATTAAGTCTAATTCTCCTTATTGCTTACCAGTTTAAAGCTTTAGTAATTCTTTAATAATATTACATAATTTACACAGTCACTCAGAAAATACCTGTTTTCAAGGAGGAAATGGATTCTATATAAATACCCATATTATATGATTTCATAAGGGAGATACAAACCAAGTTGTATGAAGTTCAGAGAAAGGAGAGATTAATTTTAGATGAAGAGAGACAGGAATTTAAGTTTTTCTGAAGGCCCCCTTATTTCTGCAGCATGAAAAAATGAACTTTAGGAACATATACCTATATACACATATGAATGAATGAAATTTAGAAGTTCTTAAGGGGATAAAAATGACTTCTTGCCTTCTTCCTACTAATTTATACGGGAAAACCTTTTTCGCTAGTGAAAAAAAAAAAAATTTGTCCCAATTGTCTTTTCTTAATCAATAGTTGCCAAATTTTTTTCTCTAAACATGACCAACTACATTTGTTGTTGTTTTTACAAAATTAACTCAGAGTGAGGTGTGGTGGCACACACGTGTAATCCCACCTTGTCCCATCTTCTGAGGCAGGAGGATCATAAGTTCAAGTCTAGTCTGGGCAACTCACCAAGAGTCTGTCTCAAAATTATAAAAGAAAAAAGTGCTGGGAATGTACTTCAATTGTAGAGTGCTCACCTTGCATTAGTGAGGCCCCAGGTTCAATTCCTATAAGCTCTAAATAAATAGGTACATAGGTAAGTAAAATGTGGAAGATCTGTTTTGGACTTAGCCCCTGGCCCACTCATTTTCTTCTCTATACACTCGTCTGCTTGCTGAGTACTTAAAAACACATACCGGAGAAATTAAGTTTTGGTTCCTTAACATCACTAGCAACATGAATTTATGCTCTTTTCTGACGAGGTGTTTTGATTTAGTATAGATAACTGTACTGACTCAAAAATTCTCTATTCTTAGTTCAAGATGACTGACTGCTTGCTGTGCTGTAGATTGAACCCCGGGCTTCACACGTTTGGCAAGCGCCCTACAACCAAACTACATCTCTAAACCTATTATAATTTTTGTTCTATTTATTTTGGTTTTTTGAGACAGGGTCTCATATAATTCAGCCTGGCCTTGAGCTAAGTAACCCAGGGTGGCCTCGAACTTGCAGCGATCGCCTGCTTCAGCCTCCCGAGTGCTGGGATTACAGGCAGGAACCCCCACGCCTGGCTTATTATCATTTTAATTTTTATTATTTTATTATTTTTTTAAATTTATTTCTTGTTTTTCATCATTGTTATTTTTCATCTTTCCTGAATATTCTATTCCAAGTCATATCTCATTTTGTTTTCACTTCCGTTTTCCTCATTAGAATAACTATTAACAATTTACCTTAATAACAACCTCTTTTCGAGAGCAGCAGTCTGTTCTCTCACTGTTCTTACCTGTGCAGATTCTGCATGTTCCAGCATCTCTTCAAATTCCTGATACTCTTCATCATCTGGTTCAGCACCTGAGAGGCGAGCTGCCCTGGCCATGAAATACGGAGGCAGCTCTCCAATTGCTGTACCAATACCCTAGGTGAAAACCAAGGTACTCAGATGAGGTCCTGTTTCTAACACACGGATGCTTAACAAACTTACACTCTTCTGTATCACTACAATATTTTCAGACGCAGCATATTGGGGGAAAGGTAAATGCCACCCAATTCAAAGGTCAAGAGGGTGAATCCTGGCCCTAATGCCAACGCTCTGATGGCAGGCAAGGTGACATATAGAACTCTCAGACACACCTTGGCACTCTGTTGGGACGTACCAAGCATCTCTCCTTAGGTTCTGCTATTTTTCTCAGTGCCTTCAGTGCTTTTCTAATACACAAATGATCTGGTAATAAGAATTCACCAGGACAGCTGTTAGATTAGTATTTTAAGGAAAAGCAGCATTTTAGATGTAGCTTTAATCTCAATACATTTTTGGGGGTGCTGTTTTAGAACTTCTAACATATTGTGGTGTGGAAGCCCCTTGAAAACGTAACAAGAAGATGGGTAAATTTTCACTACAGGAAAAACGTTTAATTTCCTCAGGACATTGAGTGAGTTATGTTTCGGTCACTTTGTTGACTTTTGTTTTGGAAGAGAAATTTTTCTAATCAATTTAGGACATAAAGAAGAAAACAAAGTTTAATGGACCAGGACCTTGGTTTACACTTAAATGGCTTAAATACAGGATAGGTCACAATGCAACAGGCAGTTAGACGCTAAGGAAATTCTCAATTTTGAGCCAGACAGAGCCTGCTCTCTATCCTGAGTCACGATGAATGAAAAAACTATGCTAGTTCTCAAAAGCAACTTTAACCCTTTCACTTTGCTATGTCCAAAGGAGGCACTGCTTCCAGAAGCCTTGAAAAGAATCTGCAAAAGATGATATCAAATTGAAGTATTTTGTATCCTCCCTGTGTAGAATCAACAATTTCCAAGTACAAATTCATTGTTCACATGTGAAACAAGTGTTTTGAAAAAGGTCATATTTAAGTGTCCAAAAGAACCCCACGTTTTTATTTTATTTGTTTATTTTATTTTATTTTTGCAGGGCTGGGTATCAAATCCAGGGCCTTGGGCATGCTAGGCAAGTGCTTCATGTTTGAGCTATACCATACCTAGTCTCCAGGAAGTTTATATTTAAACAACTGGGGGAAAGGAGAGGAGAGAAAGGAATAAGAAAGGGAGGAGACATATAAAAGGATAGGGCAATAAAATGTAAATCATACATTGCTAAATAAGAAAACATAAAGAAGGGCAACTCTGGAAGATGCCGGAGAGCCAACTTTTTTTTTTTTAAGAATTACTATTTTATAATTGCTAATAAAATAATGGACTCATAATGGATTACCATTGGTGCTAATATCTAAAAAGATAAACATATTATTAAATCCAGTGATACAAATATACAAAGTTATGAAGTATATTCCTGTTAAAAGAAAAAATAAAACTTTCATGCCTCTTAATCTATCCACTCACAGGGAAAAGGGACATACATAAACCATATCAACCATAATATAATCAGTAAAATTCAGACTGTGAAACTCTGACAAATCCATTTCATTAATAGATTTGAAAAGAACAAAAATTTGAACACTAACCAGATAACAGATTTTAAGAGACTACTACTGATTTATTTTAGAAATGTTATTTTTTAAGCCCAAAGGCTGATACAGTCACAAATGAAATGTGGAATCTGCTTCAAAATAACTGAATCGAAAGTGAGAAGGGATATAAATAAAATAGTATTAGCCGTGAGTTAATACAAGTTGAAGTTGGGTAAAGGTACATTAAGTTCGTTTTATAATTCTGTATACTTTTGGGCAAGTTTTCCATAAGAAAAAGTAAGAAGAAAAGTTCATTTCAACATTTTTTAAAAAACACAAACTTGTCTAAAGAGCAAGTGTAAAGTTCAAATGTGAAGTCAATGTTCAACAGTACTGAAAACAATCATATGATTCAAACCCATGACAAGTTTCCTTAAAGTCAAAAAGGAAGTAACAATGGACTAAATTGAAATCAAGAGCTGTATAGAGTCTTAGTTGATCATACACATTGTTATGTTTTAATTCTGCTCAGGTTTTTCCGTTTTAACAAGTAACGAGAATGGTGATCACATTAGTATTCTATTATTATGTGAATAAACAAAAGGGAAAATACAGCCTCTAATCTCAAATCAGATACTGAAATCTCATGATTTCACAATTCTCACAAAACAATTTCATAATTATAAAAATTCTGGATTCAGTCTTGTAGCTCTGCACGCGCACACACACACGCACGCACACAAGCATGTGCACGCAGGAACAGGAAAGTGAACCAAGCCTAGGGTTAGGTACAGGGAGCTCGCCTGAAATCAGACTCAGAAACATTCCACACGCAGCCAAGGTGCTTTGGAACAGCTGAAATGAAGGCAGGAGGACTGAGAGTTCCAGGGTAGCCTGGACTACATGAGCGAGACCCTCTCTCAATGTACAACATAAACAAAAGGGCTAGGGTGATAGTCCTTGGCTCAATCCCTAGTACCTGGGGAAAAAGGGAAAGCCCAAACCTTTATATTTGTTTATATACAAAACAAAACAAAAACTGCGCAACACTAAAAACTGTTAGCCTATGTTTAATAAAAGGAAAAGCAGGAAAGAATGATTCCTTTCCTTTTGCAAAAGACAGACAAGCGATATTTCATCAGGCAACAATTCAGATGATTTTGCCTACAAAATCAACACATCTCTACATACCAATATGTTACCCTAAACTCCTGTGTTTACAAAACATTCAAACCAAGTAGTAAATACATTACCTCCCTGGAGTGCTAAACTATTTTTGTTTTTTTACTCAATGATAGCAGGTACCAAATCCCCAGTGCTTAGGGGACTTCACAACTAAAAAAGCAAATTTGAGAAGGTGTGTACTGGTTAAATAATAGTTAAACTGTGGAAGTTCAAAAGATGCTGCTATAAATAGTTTGGATCTGGAAGAGCCTGAAAGGTCCACATGTTGAAGGCTAGGCCCCCAGATTAAGAATTTTAGGGTGGTAGACTTTACAAGGTGGGGCCAATGGGAAGGCTTAGGTCAGTGATGGAGAACCTATGGCACGCATGTTGTTTTACTTTTAAGACAAAAGATGTTAACGTATGAGTTGTTTTTTCTAAACTAAAACTTCAGTATTCAGGTTTAACTGCAGTGTTGGCACTTTGTGATAAATAAGTGGGTTCTGGGTTGCAGTCCGGGTGCTCAGTCTCTAAGTTTCACCATCACTGGCTTGGGTGACACTCTTGAAGGTAACTATGAGAAGCTAGTCTCTTCTTTCTCCTTTTCACTGGCCCACCACTGTTTCCCATCCACAATGTCCATACCACCTCACTACAGGCTGGAAAGAAATGGGGTCAGTCAATCATGGAGTGGAATCCCTAAAACTGTGAGCCAAAATAAACCTTTTTTTCTTTATGAATGGGATGTTTGTTACAGTAATAGAAAGCTGTAACAGATGCAAAATGAAAACGAGAGCCTATGAATTAAAAATATTAATTCATTCTACATGCTCAAAAAAACTATATATGAACAAGTTGAAATCAAGTTTGACTTTCTATAACTTCATTGTTTTGCATATAGGTATTCAGTTTTTTCCAGAAGCATTATTTCTTGAACAGACTGTCCTTGTAAATGTTGAGAACAGTAAGAACTGATTTTGTGTGTGTGTGCGCGTGTGTATGTGAGACAGGGTCTCAATTATATATTTCAGGCTGGCTTTGAACTTGCTGCAATCCTCCTCACTCAGCCTCCCAAGTACTAGGATCACAGGCATGTGCTACCACACCGGCTAACAACCAATTTAGATACAACTTGATGCGTGCTAGTTTTGTGTAACAGACAGTTCCAAAGAAGGTGACAATAAGAATGATCAAACATAGATTGATTAATCAGAATTTATTGATATTCCTCTATTATAAATAATGTCTGATGTTGACCGCTGTGAAGGTGATTTATTTAAGGCACAGTCTGTGTATTTTTAGGAGCCTAACTTTTATTTGGGAAAGTACAACACTAAGCCAGATAAATTTAAGGCATCCATGAAGTCAGGCCAAATAAGCACTACCGACAAGACACACTAAGGAATCTGAAGAAGGCACTTATCACTGCTGGGGTACATGGACGCTTTTCCGTTTCACCTTAGTTTTATCCCAGCCTAATAAATAATTTTTGCAAGAATAAAAGTATAATATTAACAAAAACATAAAACTAAAATTTATATACACAGTCTCTTTTCATGCATGTTCCAAGTATCTGCTGTTATTCTAACCATAATTTTTCATCCAAAGACTAATGTCATCAAATTTATAAAACATATTTAACTAGTATAATGAATTCATTTCCAGTGTTTATAAAAGAACAACGGGAACCATGACAATTTTTCCTGTCTTTCATATTCAACATTTCCTTTGTAATTCTTTTAAGTAAAACATAATTGCTAACATCTAACTGTGTTTTGAAACTCTGCCTCTTTCAAGGGCATGCATGGTATTCACGGTCATTTTAACGAATTAAGATTTTTAAGGGATCTGTTCCACATTCTTTTATTTCCTTAGAAACTGCTAGGGTAAAACAAGTTATAGGAATATAAACAAACTCAAATGATGAGTTAAAAAATAATTCAAATGGCAAAGGAATTTTTTAATAAATGAAATGAATTGTTATTATTTTGTTTGGTTGCTTAAGACAGTGTCTCACTTTATAGCTAGGCTGGCCTCAAACTCACAATCCTCCTGGCTCTGTCTCCCAAGTACTGGGGTCATAGGTGTAGGCCACCAAGACTAAACGAAATTAATTATTCCTTAATGATGGATACCTGAATAAAATCAGGCATCTAGTTAAAAAAAAAAATCTGTGTGGACTAAAATATATCTGTCACTGAACATGTCTAAACTTTCTTCCTAAAATAAGCAAAACATGAAAAGAACTAGTGCACCTGAAAGTAATATTACTATGTATAACTATATAGTCTGAAACTGACACTATTATAAAGCTTGATTTATATGAAGAAACATCTCACTGCGGCATTATAAAAACTCTGAAAATGAACAAACACAGCATTATAACCTAGGAAATATACAACATGTAACAATCTAGCATTTATATATTAATTACTTACTAGGTATCAGGAATATAAACACTGGAACAAACTGTACAAAGCAGTATAGTCCTCTCATCTATAGTGCTCCTTTTGCCTGCTGCTGCTTTGTGGTATGTATAACTGCATGCCTTTCTTTAAAATGTCAGTCAGAATTAGAAGAAATTTTAAAAGAACTCTTGCCTTGGAAATAGGCAGCCAGTGAACATGAATTCTTTACTAAGTGTATGTTTGAATTCCATTTTAAAAAAGTACCAACACAGTATCAAGACAGCCAGGTTAATTTTAGAGAAACATGAAAATGTTCTTACCCACATGCAGGCTTCAATCCTAACTTTTGAGATGATACTCCACAAGGAAATGGTTCCCTCAGTGCCCACTTCAGATGGACAAATAATCTGATCAGGATAGGGTGGTTCAGGGAAATTAACTGAATTGCATTCATAAGCAGCTAAAGTAACCGAAGCTATGTGTGGGCCCTAGAAAACAAATACACGAAACCTTTGATGAGAAGTAGTAATGAAAAAGGAATTATCAATACCTATGTTACTTTAACAATACAATAATGACTATATTACAAGTTTAGATTTCAAAGAATAAGATTCTACATAATATTTCAAGATGCAGTTAGTAATTTGATAAAATAATCCTTTTTTTTTTAAATTATCACTTCTTGAATTGCTTCCTAGCTTGATTTTTTTTAAGGTTCTAGAGATTGAACCCAGGGTCTTGTGCATGCTGGGAGGCATTCTGCCACTAAATCACATCCCCAGTACTTAGCTTGATTAAAAAAAAAATTAGATTTATTTACATACAAATTTACACATAATTACATATTGCAATAGTCACTCTTTTGGTTTATTTAGTTATTTATTTTTTAATAGTCACTCTTTTAAGGTCTACATTTCACTAAGCTTTGAAAAATATATTCAGGGGCTAGGGATTTAGCTCAGTGGTTAGAGTACTTGCCTTGCAAGCACAAGGCCCTGAGTTCGACTCCCAGCACCAAAAAAAGAAAAATATATTCAGACATACAACCAGGACCAAACCACAGAACACTTCCATCACTGTGAAAAGTTCCCTTGTGCTCCTCTGTCGTCCAATTCTTCCCCGCATGCCACACTCATCCTAACCCTCAGCAACCACTCCTGCAGGTTCTGAGTTGATTTTTATTTTATTTACTTATCAGAATGTTATTCTTGTGAAAAAAACTTCCTAAGCCCCTGTTCTTTTAAGTACTATGATAACATCACTTTATGTATTTTTTTTACTTTATATATTTTTTTAAAGCAATCTTTTCTACAGAAACTTGTGTTGCTGTGTTTCTTTATTTTAAAAACCTAAAAATGAATAATAATCATTTAATTAATATTTACATGTGTGACTGTGATAAAGTCTTAAGCACAACCGTTCCTAAATACATAAGATAAGGTATCTACATGAGAGTCAACCTAGGGAGTTGGTTAAAAATATAAATTCCTGGGGCCTCTAAGCAGACTGATGCCCTCTAGTGTATAGTATTAGCCATTGGCTGCTCTGAAGGAAAATACTTCATAGACTTATACATACATGTGGCTGGGTACGTATGAATATTCCTGAATCTGAAGGTTTCTATTAAAGATTTCTCTACTGACTTTTCATAAATGAGTCAGACCCAAAGAAAAGTAGTCTCTGTATATGAGTCTTTTAAGATCACATGTTAAAAGAATTTGTGGTTCAAAGACCAAGTCGGTAAGATGCAGTGATGAACATAAGAGCATTAAAGAACCTGCTATCAAGATAGAAAAATTGTTATCATGCTAACACAAATGAGAATCATGATCATAAAGCTAAAATATATTTACCCCTAAACAGGTATTAAATAAAATAGGCTAAAATAAAATCTAAAAAATGGAGTTGTACACTTATCATTGAATCAATTATTAGATTTTCTTTCTTTTTTTTTTCCTTGGGGGGTGCTGGGGATCAAGCTCAGGGCCTTGCATTTGCCAGGCAAGTGCTCTACCACTTCAGCTAAATATCCAACCCAAATACTAGGCTTTCTCTGGACCAAAAAATCTGTATGTCTTTAAATAATTGCAGAAGGTTTTTAAAAGAACACTTTTGATTACTAAGGTTCTGAGAAGTTATCATTAACCATGAAATCTATGATTTGTTTCTCAGAATATTATGTATATAAAAAAGTTATCACAGTTTAGGAAAAAGAATATTATTTTGTTCCCTCGGCACCAAAAAAAAAAAAGAATATTATTTTGTGAGCCAAGAAAAAACAAGCAAAAAACAGAACAAAAAGAAAACAACCAAACTTTTAAAGTTTGTGGTATTCAGAATAACTGCATTATACTATCAGAAGCAATTAACCACCCCACGTCTCCAAAAACCGTAACTTCTACCTTTACTATTAGAAAACTCGAAAGTGACATATAATACCAATAAGTAAAAAAGAAAAAAATTAAAATAGTTTGACTATTCTGTTCCTACATAACTGTCCTCTTTGACTGCAAGTACAGTCGCTCAGAGCTGAACTCTAAAGATTAAGTGAAACAAAAACAAAACGAAGCAAAAATGATCTGGAGAGGTAGCTCAGTGTTAAAATGTTTGCCTCACGTGCTTGAGACTCTGTATTTGATCCTCAGCACAGAGAGCAAGAGAGAGAGTGTGTGACAGGACAAGAGACTGATTTTTCTAAAATATATATGAAGCGACAACTACATTCCTAGTCCAAAAATATATATTTAAAAAAACATACTCCTACAGATTAAATACATTATCCATTAAAATGAAACATTTACCAAGTTTTAATTTTTAGTGATTCTAACAAGGGACATTTTTGACAATTTGAGTATTTTCTCTAAAGACTGTTCATTCATTCAACTAATGTGATACTTTCCATAAGCACACTATTAAATGATGATTACTTAGCTTTGGAGCCAGATAGGGTGACAAAATGAACATTAACATCTCAGTTATACCGCTAGAGTATAAACAGGAAAGGTGAATTGGATACAACCACCATAAAATACAAAATTAACACATGTAGTACACTGAGCAGTAGATTTCAACACGCGTGGGAGAAGGCAAGGGATCCTGCCCTGTCACCAAGGGTTTGCCTCTGAGTGTGAGGAAGGAACTGACACTAGACTTTCACTCCTTCAGCAAACAGCAAACTGAACAAACTCTGTAAAATTTCTTTTAGACACCATACCACAGGTGGCACAGGGCATTTAATTATTAAGAGAAGAAATACAAACGTGGAGATTCTACAATGATGCCAGCTTTTTGCCTATCTGAAAAAAAAAGAAAAATCTATGTTCAAAAGAGGAACAGCCCAAGCAAAGCATGATGGTCTTAATGACTTGAGAAGATCGAGGCAGGTGAATTTGCGGGACGGAATACTAAAGAAGGGAGCTACACAGAGGAAGACCTATAGACATCAGCCCAGGTGCCGGGCAGGATGTAGGCATAAAAAGTTGCACCACACTAAAGTGCAACTCCAGGAAAGTGTGCTCGAAACAAAAACAAGTGGGAAAGAACAAGTACTGGGGGTTACAAGCAGAACAATACAGGACTAGGAAACATTTGTGCTCAATTAGTGAATTCGGGGAGAGGAAACACTTGTGTTCAATCAGCCAGAGTGGGGAGACTCTGCCTTCAGGGAGGAATCTGGAGCTAAACCAGCCCCAGCCTGAAAGCTACTCCTCACCAGCTTCCATGGGCCGAAACAAGCCTGAGACAGGTGAAGCTGGGGACACAGGCAACATACCTGTGCACCAAAAACAAAACATCAGTGCTCTATAAAGGAAGGAAAAAAAAACCGCATGATCAATAATTTAACACATGTTCAGCATTCCATAAAAAATTGACTAGCCATGTAAAAAACAGCAAAATATGACCTATAACCAGAAGAAATTAATCAACTGAAATAGACCCAGAAATGTCAGAGAAAATGGAACTGGCAGACAAGAACATTAATAAGTGATTATAAATATGTTCAAAGATTTAAAGCAGGACAAATTTAGGATCAGGGCCACTACCAGTCTACCATCTGCTTTACAAATAAAGTTTAAAGAGTATAGCCTTATTCATTTATTTATATACTGACTGGCTGCGTCTGTGCTACGATAGTAAAATATAGCCTGTGACAGAGACCTATGGCCTATAAGACCTACAATATTTAATAACTGTCCGACTACAGAAAGTTTGCTGAATTCTAATTTAAAGGTAAACATAATCATATATGGTAAGAAAAGTGTGGGGGGAGAAGGAAAAAGAGAGAGGGAGGAATGGGGGGCAGAGAGAGAGAGAAATAAAGAAAACCAAATGAGGCTTCTAGAGCTGAAAAGATAACATCTGAATAGAAAATTTCATTGGATGTATTATCAGTGGATTAGATAACCCAGAACATAAAATCAGAGATCTCCAAGATAGGTCAATAGAAAAGCATCCCAATTAAAGGTCACAGGAGGCACAGGCTGGGAAAGAAATTAATCTCAATGACCTGTGGAATATCAATCAATCTAATATATGTAATTGGAGTTCCCAGGTGGTGACTGCAGAAAAATAGTAGAACAAATAATGGCCAAATATTTTCCTGATTTGATGATAAGCAAACCTCAGTCAGGATCAATAAAGAAAAGAAAACATACTTAAAATGCTAAAAATCACTTGGGACGAATCATAATCAAATTGCTCTAAATCGATGATAAGGAGAAAATCTTAAAAGCAACCAGAAAGCATAAAAATAACACATTATTCACAGTGAAAATCATGTAAGAGTTTTCATCAGAAATAATCCAAAAAAACCCCAAAAGACAAAAAAAACCCCAAAAACGCAAACCAGAAGATAACTAAAACTGCAGAAAGAAGGGGAAAAAGGGAAGACAAACAAAACCCTATGAATTCAGAACCTAGGAAAAATATATTTCAAAAATAACACGAAGTAAAAATATTTTCAGATAAACAAAAGCCAAAATAATTTGTTCCAGCAGATATACAGTACAATAAATGTTAACAGATGTTCTCAGACGGAGGAAAAGTGATACTAGATGGAAACATGAATCTAGAGAGTAAAGAACACTAAGAGAGAAGACTTGCCCTCACTGATTAATCTCTTTATAACTAATGATAGCTGGGTGTAGTTTAGCATATTATCAATTTCACAGTACTTTAATTTGTTCAATTATACTTTAAATCTTTTCAAGATTAAAACTAGTCAAAAGAGTTGCTATAAATATAAGCTCTTTTTAGCTACATTCAAAAAGCTACATTTTGCCAGATGTGGTGGCAAACTTTTGTCATCACATCTACTTGGGAGACTGAGGCAGGAGGATCTCAAATTCGAGGTCAGGCTAGGCAACTGGGAGACCCTGTCTCAAAAAAAAAAAAAAAATTAAAAACGAGGGTGGTGGGGTGGTGGTGGCTAGGGATATAGCCAGGTGTTATGGTGCTTGCCTAAATACATGAGGCCTTGGGTTTAATTCTCCGTACCAATGCCCACCCCCAAATTGCATTTCCACAATTTGTATTCTTTTGTAAGCAGTATATAAAAGAAAGGTTTAGTGATAAAAAATTTGAACTCATACAATTTTACAGAATCAATTTTGATTCTAACTTCAGAAGTAGTAATATACTACTAGTTCCAAGAGAAATTTAGAATTTTAAAAAATTATCCTATAAGAGGTGAAATTCTAATTCCTAAAATTATACCAAATGAAAATATCCCAATACAGGCCAACTCATTTGGGACCCCTCCTGGAAATCCAGGAGCTAGTCTCCTCCTCCTATTTCCAATAAAACTTCTCTAACCTTAAAAAGAAAAAAAAATTCCTACCCTGGCAGTGAAAAGAAGCTTTAAGAAGCCTCCTGATAATAACATGGTATTCATAGAAACCCAGTGAAAGATGTCCTGGTGTCTCAAACACAAATTAGGGTCTTTGTAAGAAGGAATGATTACATTCATACTTTAATCTGTGAAAACAAACTATAGTAAAGTGATGAAACAGGATGTACATTAATGCTTCATTTCAAACAAATAAAGTACTTTCTGGATTTTGCACTTTCCAAGTTCTTTGGATTTACAGTAGGGGGGGCTAATGATTTCCTACAACTGCACGTTCCACATGTACATTTTAGCATTCAAGAAACTGAAAAGGTTATACTCATATATATACACATGTTTCATCAAGAAATACAGTGTACAATTCTCAAAATCAGAGAGAGATTAGGGTACCTATGGTTTTATTTTAGGGCCATCTTTAAAAAACTAAAAAACCCAAAATGACCTTATAGTTATAAGCCTAATTTAGCCAGCCTCTCTATGAACCACGATGGAGACGATGATATAACATTAGGAATGGAGTGTGTGTATCTGTAAGGAAGAAAAGCAGACAAGAGACAGACATTCTCGCACTCAAGGCGGCTCCCTCAGAACTGATAAAACATTCCTAAAGACTGGAGCTGTTTGCACAACATCTGTAATGTCAATTCATGGCCCAATCCATCATCTATACACAGGAGTCGAGTGAGATCCCAAAGGCAAAATTTCCAATTAGTTTTGTCTGGAAAGTTCAGGACAAAGGTAATAAAACCAAGAATCCTGTGGTGATTCACTGGGAAAACATTTGTTTGCCATGCTCCTTCACTGAGGAACAAAAGGAGTCAGTGGTTAGTCTGGAATGTGATTCATTAGGAATATCTGGGTGATAAATAAATGAAAGGAGATGACAAACGGTTGTCTGTATGACTTGCAAACCACCCTCCCACCCCCCACTTTTTAGTTCAGCTTTTAGGGGACAACTTTAGAAATTTCATTGCATACACAGGAATTCTACTCTCAGGTTTTCTAAACAATTGCTTTTCTCATCAGACTCAGAAGACAACTTATCTAATGTTATGGTCTACAGCAAATAATTCTAGAAGATTAGAGCATAAAACTGTTGGTCTCAAACGGGCACTGAAAAGTTTACTTAGTGGGCTGGGGAGGTAGCCCACCAGTAAAACGCTCTCCTAGCACGCATGAGGCCCTAGATTCAAGTCTCAGGACTGTGAGAAACTAGCACTCAATACTGACCAAATAAACCCTCCACTTCCCTAGTACTAAGGGAGGCCGAAGCAGGAGGATCATGAGTTTGAAGCTAGTCTGACTGACTCAGAAAAGAAATTTAACCTATTCTTCATGTTCTTTTTTTGGGGGTGCTGGGGATCAAACTCAGGGCACTGTCCCTACAAGGCAAACACTCTAAACACTGAGCTAAATCCCCAGCCCTCTTCGTGTTCTTGTTTAAAGAAGGTCTCAAGTTATGTCTCTGGCTCCTTTCTATAAAATGCAGTACAGTATGTCTGAAGGTAGTAACATGGGCATTAGTTAATGTGGTTATGGTTTGCTAAATCTGTAAGCAACCTATAACCTATAGGTTAATCAGAAGTCAAACCTATAACCAAGGTATAATCAGAATTCTATCTCCTCTTCCTCTTTCAACAAAAAGTCCAATAATATGTGTGCTACTTAAGGAAGATTATGGGGGCTGGGGATTTAACTCAGTGGTTAGAGTGTTTGCCTAGCAAGAACAAGGCCCTGAGTTTGATCTCCCGCACCAAAAAAAAAAAAGAAAAAATTCTTACCTGGGGAAGATTATGATATTATATTGCAAAAGCGCAAGTATAGTCAAAATTGCTAGCCAAAACAAAAGTATAAACTCTATATTATTAGTTGTTACACAGTACTGTTTTTGATGCCATTTTTATTATACTGGATTAATCTATATACAAAAGCTTGTTTCACCTTTCTTCTCTAAACCTGAGTAAAGTAATTTATCAACAGGCAATAATTGTTAATGTCTTTATGGGGCGCATGTGATGTTTTGGTACATTTATACATTGTATATTGCTCAACTCAAGATATTTAGGTTATTTACCATTTCAAGCATCATTAAACATAAACAACATTAAATTGACTTAAGTGTTCAAGAGAAATGGATTACATATTTGGGCGACTGCTATATAAAAAGCTTAGTATAAATTGTTTATAATTTATATCCAACCGAACAGATTTAAGCTCAGTGAATCTTCTTAGCCTTCCTTTAAGCACACATTAATAACCACTGTCTTAAGGGCAGGAAGTTATCCAGTCTGTGCATCCCCCTCTGCTTGGCAAAACCCCAGCCGTCGGTCCTGGAGACCTTGGTTTCTTCTTTTGATGTGGCGACACTCACAAGACTCAATACATGAGTCATTCCTCGGGGGAAGACAGGGAGAAGAGCTGTCACGACCCCATCAAACAAAAGGCAAACTGACTGTTTTCCAAGAAGGGCCTGCTGGTCTTTCCACAGGGCGCTGAGTCACTACAAGCTCATAGCCACAGCCACTATACCTATAAACAGCAATATCAAGTCATACAGAACCTTAGTTTTGGGCAATTCCCCCCTTTTTGATCATAAAGAAGGATACAAAGGTGAGCAATGAAGCAATAATCAGAAGTCGAGCTGAAGTTGGGTGGTGGTGCCCAGCTGTATCCCAACATGTAGGGAGGTTGAGGCTGGAGGACTTACGTCAAGTTTTGTCTGGGCAATTTAGTGAGACCCTGTCTTGAAAAGTTCTGGGGATGCAACTCAGTGGGAGACTGCTGTGGGTCTGGTCTCCAGTACCGCAAACAAACAAACAAACAAAAAAAAAGTGCAAGCAGAACTGATAGTGAAGTTGCTTATTAGGTTTTTTTGTTTGTCTGTTTTTGGAGTGCTGGGGATCGAACTCAGGGTTTTGTGCCTGCTAGGGAAGTGCTCTACCTCTGAGCTAAATCCCCAACCCCTGTTATTAGTGTTTTTTAAAAAGAATTATTCTATCTCATAGTATTAACAATTCCTATAAACAAGATATATCATATACAGGTATAAATCCCCTATGATGAATGTTATCACTATGTACATCTAAAATGTACCAGTAAAATAAAATAAATTTTAAAAGAAAACAATTACTATAATAGCTCACTTACTGAAACTATTTCACCATTTCATTTTAATCAATATCCATGCTGTTTTCCAGATAGCACTTACTTTTGGCAATTAATAGCCAAGAGTGAAAAGTATCAGAAATATCTATACCTACTGAAAAAAGAGCTTTAAAACAGCATAGAATACTACAAAGTACTCATTCACTAAATGGAACGGAGTGCCACATATGGAGGTATTCATGAATGAGAAAGCAATCAAGATAGAGTTTCAAAAGGTATAATTTTTACCTCGTGTTTTAATGATAATCCCAAACTTTAAAGCACAAACAGGCACTTGAATTTTACATAGGGGCCAATATCTCACAACTGACTTTTTTGTATTTAACTTGTAACAAAGAGCCAAGAATTTTTTTCTGTTAAAGTGGTCATATTAATCAAATGGCTCACAAATATAATTTAAAAGATAATACTGTCATGTTACAGCTTCTAATAAAAACTGGTCTGTTCTACAACATAATTAAATAGTTCTAAACTTTATGATGTCCAAACTGCTTCTAGAAAAGGCAACTCTAGTGCTTAAAACATACAAAAGCCCTCCAAAGTATGAGGAAATCTAATTATGTCAATCAAAAAAATTGCATGTAAAATATGTTTAACCTTCTATTTATAGCTACATATTTGGACACTTTAAAAAATTATAAAATGAAAAAATCATAAAATGGTTGATTTTTTTCTCTTTATAGTTCTTTGTCTAAGAGCTGAGCATATTTGAAACAGATATGTATAGGGTTTCATTAAACCTTTCTCCAGAAGAGTGCTCCATCTAGTGTCCAAAGCTGTATATATATATATAGAGAGAGAGAGAGAGAGAGAGAGAGAGAGAGAGAGAGAGAGAGAGAGAAAATTGTAGCCAATGGATTTGTTCTGTTATTAAATAGAAAAGCCTTGTATGCCTGTAATCCCAGCACTTGGGAAACTGAGGCCGAAGGATCACTGAGAGTTTAAGGCCAGCCTGGGCTACACTGTGAGTTAAAGGACAGTCTGAACTACATAGTGAGCCAGTCTCAAAAAAAAAAAAAAAAAAAAAAGCAAACAAACAGAAAAGCCTTGTATAATTCATTAATGGCACAGTTTACAAATTGCTCTTTAATCTTCTTGTCTTATAAATTGGTGAATCATGATGCATGTGCATATAAATGAGAGTGCTTGAAATAAAGTTCTCAGTAAGGACTAAAGTTCCCTTCTTAAACTAATTATTTACATTGTAAATCTTATTTCTCTGTTAATGGTAGTTGTTTGAAACATCTAAAAATCTTTCTAATTTTTGTGCTGGGGTATAACTTTGGTAGACTGCTTGCCTAGCATGTCTGAGGCCCTCGGTTCAACCGCCACCAACAACAGCAACCAAAACCAGGCTCACTTCTGATCTACTATTGCTAATAACTATAAATTGCAGATCAAGGCCAGTTGTTTGTTTTTGTGAATAAAGTTTTAGTAGAAAACAGCGACAGCCAATCATTTACATACTATCTATAGCCGTTATGCAATTCTCACGATAGAGTAGCCGCTGCTGCATGGCCTGCAAAGTCTGAGCACAGTTTTTGGGGCACAGTTTGCCCCAAAGCAGAGAAAGGGTGTTCTTGACACCGGGGTTAGATCAATTCATAAGGTAGAAGCCTTGACTCGCCCAAACAAGCTGCACAGAGAAGCACCAAAGCAGGCAAGAGCTGCTTTGTGCAAACTTTAACTCACTGCTTTTACACGGGGCATAATTTCTGCAACATCAGAGACTGAACAAGCATTCCTGGATCACTCATGAGCCAGATCTGCTAAAAGAAACCTGCTGCACGTTTGCTAAGACTAAGATAAATCTGCCAACAGATTTCAAAAAGTTAATATGAAAGAGTTTGCGTGGAGGGCTCTACTTTAGAAAAATTGGCCAACCACAGAAGTTCTTTTTTGGCCAGGTGTGGTGGCACATGCCTGTAATCCCAGCATTTGGGAGGCTGAGGCAGGAGGATCGCTGTGAATTTGGGGCCAGCCTAGAAGACAGCCTGTCTCAAAAAACAAAACAAAACAAAAGGAAGTTTTTTTTTTTTTTAAAGTCTTATGTACATATAAAAAGCAAGAGAAGAGTGCAGGAAATGAACCATATCAGTGGCTTGTATTACTTGCCAGGCAAAATTTGCTCGTACAGATATTAAATAAATGAACAAAAACATACCTGCATAAGAAATTAATTCAGGAAGAACTATAGTTTATACATTCTATTTAATTTCTAGTTTGTTATTTAATAACTTGCTAAAAACATAAACGAGAGATCATAGTATATTGGTATACTGAATAAAATGATAAAAATCACATCCGATATCACTCATCATGCTTGTTGTTTCTCTAAATTTAAACATACTGAATGCAAAAAGTACATTAAAATATGGTTAACACAGCAAGAATTAGATGTAGTTTTATCTGCTGCAGAAATAAAAAGAGACTATACTGATGTTGACATAATATTATACTGCAAATATTAAATAAATATATAGATCAGATTTTCATCAACGGTCATAATGAAGACTCAGATGTTATGTACAGACTGTTCTGCCAGTAAAAGAAGTTCAATTATAATCTGTGTACTCCTAAGCCTGTATATTTTTTCAACATATTTTTACTAAGTACTCTGCACCAGGAACTATTCTAGAGCCTTGGAATACAACAGTATTAAGAAAAATTCCAGTCCTCAAAAAGCTCTTATTTTATAAGTGAAGCTCATATTTTAGCAGATTTTCTTTCATCTTTTTGAGGACTGAACCCAGGGGCACACTACCACTAAACTGTATCTTAGCCTCCCTGCCTTCTTTCTTTCCTTCCTTTCTCCCTCCTTCTTCTTTTATCCTTCCCTGTCTCCTTCCCTTCTTTCTTTCATTTATAGACAGGGTCTGGCTAAGTTGCCCAGGCTGGCCTCAAATCTGCAATCCTCCTGCCTCAGCCTCCTAAGTGACTGGTATTACACGAATACTACACCAAAGCTGGTCATTTTAATTATTTTAGCTTCTTACACTCCCATACGACAGCCAATTCCCCCAAATTTGAAACCTCTCTCTTTCTCTTATGGTACTGGGAAGAACCCAAAAGTTTGAGCATAAGCAAGGACTATACTACTGAATTATGCCCCTAGCCCTTTTTGTTTTTGAGACAGGGTCTCCCAAGTTACCCACGCTGGTCTTAAACTTATGATTCTCCTCCCTCAACCCATGGAACAGCTGGGATTCCAAGGTGTGTGCTATCTCACCTGGCTCTATCTACTGTCATTTCTTTCTTTTTTTTTTTTTTTTTTTGGTGCTGGGGAACGAACTCAGGGCCTTGTGCTTGCAAGACAAGCACTCTAACCACTGAGATAAATCCTCAGCCCCTCCTGTAATTTCTTTAGCTCAGGAAATCATTATCTTTCACTGAAATTAGTCCTCTAACTGGACTCTCACCTTCTAAATGAACTTCGTATTTTCAGTCTCTTCACCATCAAATCTACATTATACAACACATGAGCCAGAGTTATGCTCCTATGTTAACACTCGGTTGAATAACTCTCTGGGACATTTAAAATCTAAATTCTTTCGTCTGACTTGAAAAGGATTCTACAGTTGGAGTTTTCTCACATACATCATTTTTTTTTTCAACTGTAGAGGATTGACCTTTCATTACCCCTTTTTATCTCTGCCTTCCCCCCTACAAACTCATTTCAAGTTTTCCTAGTACTTACCCTTCAAATTCATCCCTAGTTTAGGGGCCACACAATTCATGATGGTACTTATTACAATGACCTAGAGTATAATTATTTATGTAATACATATCTTTTGTTTTATGTTTAATTTCTCTTGTAATTCACACGATACTTCAGGGTGTTTTGCATGAAATAAATGTTCAGGTTTTGTTTTTTCTTTTTGCAGTGGTGCTGGGGATCAAACCCAGGGCCTTGCATATGCTAAACATGTGCTACATCATGGAGCCACAGCCCCAGTCACTTATGCTAGGATTTTGAAGAGAACTGAGATAAATGAGTACAATGACGATTTTACAAAAGAACTGTACTGTAGTGCTGGAGATTGAACCCAGAGCCTCACACATGTTAGGCAAGCATCCTACCTGAGTGATAACCTCAACACCAAGACATAATTTTGTGACAGTATAAGGGAGCCCATTTGTTCTCTGTGCAAGTCTAAAAAGGGGCTCAGAAATGTGACATTTCTCACTTTAGTAAGTAGTTAGGTTCCAACAAAACACAGCTATATCAAGACTTGGATGTAGTTCAGTGGCAGAATGAACTAGTTAGCTCATGAATGAAGCTTTTAGTTTGTTCCCCAGCACCACCGCAAAAACAAAAACAAGCTGAGCATGGTGATACATGCCTATAATCCCAGCAGTGGCAGACTGAGGCAGGAGGATTGCCATGAATTCAAGGCCAGCCTTGGCTACATAGTGAGTTCAAGGCCAGCCTGAACTGCTTAGTGAGACCTTGTCTCAAAAAACAAAAAAAAAAAATGGAACAAAACAAAATGCCCCAAACTGTAATAAATATTACCCTGATGCACTCAGAGACGAACTATAAAATTCTACAGCAAAAGAATACACTTACTGAAAGCAGAACACTTAAAATCTTTTTAAGAATGGTAGGAAAGTACATTATACATGCAGCTTCATAAATTATAAACACAGATAGTCACAAGATCAAGAAATAGAAACACGCCACAACAGAGGGACATTGTCTGTTGACTATCATGACTTATAAAGTGCCTGTAATTAAGACAATGTGGTTAAACAAAAGAACAATGTGGTTTTAGTGCCATGCCAGACAATTCAGTGGAATAGAGTGATATGCCTTCAAAGGATTTTTCCTAGCTATTGTGCTTTGCAGTTCTAAAAAAAAAAAAAAATTTACAGTCATCTTATCAATTTACACAAAAATAACCTGCTTAAATTTTGACTAGTATTATACTGGTTCTGTAGATAAAACTGGGAAGAATTAACGGCCTATAAAGTGTGTATTCTAGTCCATGAACATAGTATATCCCTCTATTTATCTAGAGCTTTTTAATGTTTTAGCTTTATGTAAACGTCATGCATATCTCTCATTAGATTTATTCCTAAATTTTTCCTTTTAAGTGGTATTATAAATAGTATTTTCTGAAAGATTTCATTCTCTAAATGTTTATTCTGGTATATAAAAATATTTGTTACATGTACGTTGACACTGTATTCAGCAAATATGCTATACTTTCCTATTAATTCTCCTAGTTTGTGTGAGTTCTTATACTTCTGTCAATTTTTGCTTTATATACTTATCTATTAATTCTTGTCTCATATTCTACTTTTATCTCAGTATAGCTACATAAGCCTTTCCTTGGTTGATACTGAATGGCACATCTGTTTCTATTCTTTTATCATTTTCAATATTTCTGTGTCTTTATATTTTAGATATGTGTCTTACAAAAGGGGAAGACCTGAATTTTTTAAATATATTTTTGGACAACTGGAAGAAACATTTATTCCATTTGCAATTATGTAATTATTGATATATTTGGACTTAAAGATATTACTGTATGCTTACTTCTACCCATCATATATCTATCTATCTATAGATAGATATAGATATAAAATTTTTTTTTTAAATACTGGGGATTAAACCCAGGGAACTACATCTCCAGACCTCACCCATTCACTTTTTCTTTTTGTGAGGCAGGGTCTTGCTAAGTCACTTAAATTGCCCAGGTTGGGCTTCAACTTGCCTTCCTCATCCCTCAGCTTCCCAGGGTGCTGGGATTACAGGTGTGCACCACCAAATACAGCTTGTTCTATGGTCCTTTTGTTTCCCTTCTTGCTTCCTTTTGGGTTGGCTTTTTAAAGGCAACTCAAGTTTCACTTTCTCCTCTTTGCTTGTTATATAATTCTGTAGCACAGAACCAAAAGACTGTTAACATACATTCTTGTTCACTAAAGTCTTTTTTTCCTTTTTTTTTATTGGTGCTGGGGATCAAACTCAGGGTCTTGTGCTTACAAAGCAAGCACTCTAACCACTAAGCTAAATCCCTAGCCCTCACTAAAGTCTTATATACACGATTTTGCCTTTATAAGGACAATGTAAAATACCTTTAGAATGGCTTAATTTCAACTCTTTCACATCTGATTTGTAGATCATACATTTAAATTCTTTCTGTATATTTTAAAATCTCTCAAGAAATTATCATTTATGCATTGCAGTGTCAATCTTCATTTAAATTTACCCCAATATTTACCTCTCTCTTAACTCTCCAACCTGTGCAGCATCTCTGGGCTTCTATCTACTTTCACTTCGTTTTGTTCAAACAACTTTTAGAATCTCCTTCACAGCATGTCTGCTGGTGACAAATTCTATTTCTGAAGTATCTCTACACCATTCATAAGACATTTCAGTGGAGAATTATCTGTTGGCAATCATTTTCATTAGCACTCTAAAGATACATTTCTACTGTTGAGATGCAAACAATAACAACATAAAATTAGTCTTACTGCAGTTCCTTTGAAGATAATGTTTTTCTCTATCTCTCTTCTTTTTTTTCCCTGTGTATTTTTCTCCGGCCTGTTTTGCAGTTCATTAATTTTCTCTTTGCTTTGTCAAATGAAAGCCCATTAAGTCAGTTCTTAATTTCAGGTTTTTAAAATTAATTATAGAATTTCTACTTGACTCTTTCATAATTTCTAATTCTTTGTCAGAAATCAAAGTTGTTTTTTATTTCCTTGACTGACCACATTAGTTTTGGATCAAAATACAGGTCTAATTATTCCATTTAATTGAACCCCTGTGGATCTGTTTTTCTTCTCTTTTTATTTTTTGGTCCTGGGCATGGAATTCAGGGCGTTGCACTTGCTAGGCAAGCACTCTAACCACTGAGCTAAATCCCCAGCCTTCTCTTTGTTTCTGATCAAATGAATTTTTGTCCTCAAATACCGGATTACTTTTTATTATTATTTGGGCTTTATATTTGAATTTGCAACTTCATCCAAAGGTTTTTGGATGATATAACGTGAAGGCTGAGACGATTTTCTTTCTTTTTTTTTTTTTTTTGAGTGCTGGGGATTGAACTCAGGGCCTTGTGCTGCTCTACCACTTCAGCTAAATCCCCAACCCCCGTGATTTTATTTTCTTAAATTTGTTTCCAGTAGGTGGCTGGGCCATGCTGCCAGAACTTCTAAGGTGATAATAAGGTAACTTTAGATTCAGGATTCACTAGGGCTGGTCTACATCTAGTTCATCTTTTCTTTTAAAGTATGATCCCTCAGTGTTGTCTAAAGACTGCAGATTTTTTTTGGGGGGGGTCTATCTTTAGCCAGCCTATCTTCTTTGGGACTCTTCTTCTTCTTCCTTTTTCCCCTCCAATATTGGCTATTGATCCCAGGGCCTTGAGGGTGATAGGCAAGTGCTCCATCATTGAGCTACAAGCCCAGGCCTTTCAAACCATTTTTGTTTTGTTTTTTGAGACAATGTCTTGCTAAATTAATTGCCCAGGTTACCTCAAACTTGTATTTTCCTGCCTCAGCCTCCCCCAGTAGCTGGGACTACCAGCATGGGCCACCATGTGTAGTTCTCTGGGTTTCCTCTTTAAAATAGATCTTGGCCTTATAATAATTCTTTTATTCTCTTTCAAATCTATGATGTCTTTAAATATATATATTTTAAAATTTTATCCATCCTTTTAGGATACATGGGAGAGTTGGTCCAATTTTCCTGGTCTCTCGTCACTGGAAATGGAATGATGATCAGTTTTCAACCATGCTATGATATAATGCTATATTATATAAATCAGTTGTGAGAGATGTTTCTGTCAGTTTGGTAAGAATGGCTAAGGTATGTAAATTAAAAGTGATTTCTTGTTTAAAAAATAAATTATGAGGGGTTGGGGATTTAGCTCAGTGATAGAGTACTTGCCTAGCAAGCACAAGGCCCTGAGTTTGAGCTCCAGCACCACCCCCAACCCCAGAGTAAGTGAGGCTAGCCTGGGCAATTTAGTGAGACCCTGCAGCAAATAAAAAAATTAAAATTAAAAAGAGGGCTGGGGTTGTAGTTCAGCATTCTCTGGGTTCAATTCCCAGCACTGGGGAATAGGGCAAGAAAAGTTAACATTTCACTCACATGCATTAACTGGTCTTATGTAGACAAAATTTGCAAGGCATAAATACAGGTAAATAATAGAATATATCTCTAAGCTAAGTGAGGCTTTTTTTGTGGCACTGGGGATTGAATCCACGGCCTTTGCCATGAACTACATTCTCAATCCTCCCCACCTTTTTCTGAGAGGGTCTTAAATCACTAAATTGCCCAAGTTGGGCTTAAGCTTTCCATCCTCCTACCTCAACTCCCAGAGCACTAGGATTACAGGTGTGTACTACCCTTGCAATGATTTTTATTTTTATTTTTATTTTTGGGGTATTGCTGGAGATCGAACTCAGGGCCTTGCTTTTGCTAGGCAAGTGCTCTGCCACCTGAGCTAAATCCTCAACCACACAATGATTTTTAGATGAATTTGCTCTACACAAAAATTTATTTCTAACAGAAACTGCAAATACAATACAGTATTTTGCTTGTATTAGCAATGCCATCTAGTGGCAGCTAAATGCAAATATGTATAGGAAAAAAGTCCTACAAGAGCCTTTTTTTTTTTTTTTTTTTTTGGTGGGATGCTGGGGATTGAACTCCAGGTCTTGGGCTTGCTAAGCAAGCACTCTACCACTTGAGCTAAATCCCCAATTCCAGAAGAGTCATTTTTACTCTTTTATGTACCACAGAGTCTTTGGAGAATTGGATGAATATTACAGGGTTTTTTTTTTTTTATAAGAAAAAGATGCTTATTTGTACAGACCCAAACAAGTAGTGTTTTGCAGAATTGCCAGGCCTTCTGAATGAAGCCTATTTGCTAACCATTCAAATTCCCAAAAATCAGCTAACTCAGTGGGCAAACCAACTACGCTTCAGCCATGGGGAGAAAGAATTCATTTGCTTTCCCCTCATCTTCTGCTTTCTGGTTAGCAACCACTAGTCTTGCACGACAGTATCTCATTTTTCCTTTTTGGCTAAATATCTGATCTCTGCAAATGATTAGATTTATATTGTTTTCAAATCAATTTACAAAATATGAAAAATGTTCATATACTTTTAATCCCTGATTTCCAGTAAAGAGAATCGTGAGGAAGGATGGGTTAAATTCTTTTTCTTTGTTAAAGCTGATTTCTTTTTCACATTTGTCAAAAGAAGAACTCTATTTCTGACCACATTAGTTCTCTAACAAAGGTCACTTTGTCTCAAAACTGAGGAGTTGTATGCTAATCAGGCAGAGATGTCTGTTTTATCAGTATAGAAAAGTAGGACATGGGATCACATCTTGCTGAGAGGGTTATACAAAAGCTTATAAAAACTAGATGTAGTTAGGATTTTTCCAAATACAATTACATTTCCAAGATATAAAACAAAAGAAACAGCAATCTATAAGAAGAAAATTCTACCAATCATCTATCACTAAGAAAAAGTAAATTAAAAAAAAATCTAACAAGGGGCTGGGGATTTAGCTCAGTGGCAGAGTACTTGCCTAGTAAGCGCAAGTCCCTGAGTTTGATCCCCAGCACCAAAAAAAAAGAAAAAGAAAAAAAAAAAATCTAACCAAGCCGGGCTCGGTAGTAAATGCTTATAATCTCAGCACTCAGGAGGCTGAGGCAGGAGGATCACTGGAAGTTTAAAGCCGTCCTGGGCTTCATGGTGAGTTCAAGACCAGCCTGCCCTACAAAGTGAGACCCTGCCTCAAAATAAATAAATAAATAAATAAAAATGTAAAACTAAAAAGATTCTAACCAGAAATTATTTGGAAGTCTTTATTAAGTAGTAACAGATCAAATGTTAAAATATTTGACTCTGCTTTGCCTCTATACTTCTAAAGTTGACCAATAAACAGTTTATACTTATTAAGGAAAGTTTTTGCTAATCTATTAGTTCCTGACTACCTTGGCTCTTGGGAGGAAGAAGTGAAATAAAAAATGATCACAGAACCCAACACATAGCAAACATTTAAATAGATGTCAGCTTATCTATCAGTTAGGATAGTATTAAAATAATAACCCGAAGCTCCCAAGCAACACCTATGACTTATGTTCCTATTTCACTGATCAAACAAATCATATGGCTAGAATTCAATGACTGTAGATACTACAAAGATGGATACTCAACAGGGATGAAAACAGAACTGACTTCAATTTGTATTAATACAAGTACACCAATGAGTTTGTCCTTTTTAAGTAGTTAACTTCTTGCAACCTGATTCCATCCTGACCAATCAATTCATAAATCAAAGCCACTGACATCTTTTATTTTTGCTTGAGCTGTCCAAAAATCATTCTTTGTAAATCCTTTCTTCTTCATTCTCTCTTATATCCAGGAAATCTCAAAGGTAAGCTTGTGTCTAAATGAGAAGATTTAAGAAATAAAGGCAATCTGGTCAAACGAAATAGCATATTTTGGGTATCTCTTTTGAGATAGAAAAAAAAAATCCATACCTTAAACCATTGCTCCCTAATTCTACATACCAATTTGTGTGTGTGTGTGTGTTTGTGCGCGCGTGCGTGTGATACTGGCCTTTGATCCATTTCCAACTGCAATAGTCTAAAAAGTGAGTTTATTAATTCTGTGAGCCAAAGCCTC